>JAVFBY010023352.1:0-13412 GCA_034781015.1 Tonicella lineata
GACAAAAAAACACGGGACACCACAACAAATCTATTTCTTGATGCCCCTTAGTTCCAAAAACACAGGGCATCAGGAAGCACCTGCCCAACCGTCAGGCATAGCAATAGCAAAGACACCCAAGCTGATGGCACACTACGACTGTATGCTGATTGACACTGGGTTAACATCTTACTCCTCTAATCTGTATGCTGAGCAGTGATTGATTTATTACTTGGTGTTTAACATGGATACCAGTAAAACATCAAACAAGGAAAAGGAGAAACAAAGGACAGGAGAAACACAGAACAAAAAGAGGACATCGTAACAAATCATCGTCAAGATGCCCCCTTGCTCAGAAAGAACCAGAACATTACGAAACTGCCGTCAGCCACAGCGAGCGCTAAGTGAGAAAGAAACAACTCCCTTTCATAAAAGTCCGTTATAATGCCTGTCAGGGTGAAAATATGTTAAAAGTTGATCATGTTACATAAGGTCATAATGTAAATACAGACTCTACAAGCAGCCAAATTTAATTCTATTTTATATATAATGAAAATATATATAACAACTTTCTTATAATAAATATTATCAATAATAAACATAAAAATATAAAATACACATTTTTATCAATTTCACCAAATAGAAAAATTAAAAATATACAATAAACCATTATCATTTTCTTTTTAAATTTCTAATATTTTATATATATCAATCTTTTTTAAAAAATCACACATATTTAGAACAGACAGGACATCTGGTCACATATCAAAATTGTTGTGAAACAATCAAAAATATAAACTTTAACAATTTATTGGCTTGGATAAATGGCAGGCAACTTTAAGCATCTTAACTGTATACCCAGTGTTGTTGTGAAAAGGTAAAAAAAAAAATGATCGTTAAAGTTAGGCACAGGTAATATCAAGGTGAGAAGATCTTAGTCAGGCAAAGTGTCAACATTGGACAGAGGTGCTAAAGTGACAGGCTCTTGGATAAGATACTGATTTCTCCAGCAAGACACTGGCGCCTAGAGGATGTGCCAAGTCTAATCCAGGTAGAGTGAATCTTAGCCGTTTAAACTCACCCAAGAGACAAATAAACAGGCCAGAGGTAAGCCAAAGTGATAACTGCTGTTGTAAGACTGATCAGTTCTAATCTACCTTGACCCTCAAATAACAGCCATATCATATTTACCTGTATATGTCCCAGGTAGAAACATGTGTGACTCAACGACCGCCATTTAAGTCCATGAATAAACCGCTTGATTATATGTGGGACAAAACTTTCTCATCATACTCCTAATATATAGGTATAACATTGTCGCGCCTCAAAACTAAAATTCTATGGAGAAGTTGAGAACTTGTACTGGGACAATTCAAACACAAGGAACAGTAGATGGGAGTTTGTTTAGGATCAGTCAGGTAGAACTGGAGTAAGCGAGACTGTCTTCAAGTCTCTCGTCAACAGGTAGACAAGGCAGGTGAAAAACAAGTCTCCTTAATCACCACTAACCATACATAAGTGCCGTACAAAACAGGTCACTAGTTAAGACAGCCTAAAACAATTCTACCTGTCCCCACGTGTGATCCCTAATCAAGGTGTGTTCGCTACAGGTAAGGGGTTAGTTAAGGGTCTAACTGGCAGACCTACCTGTTCTAGTCCCCATCTCTCATTATTCCATCGGATTCTCATTCTTATTTTAATTTCTCCCCCTGACTGGGTGGACTAAAGACTAGGCACACCTTTTACACCAATAGAAGCAGTGTCTTTACAACCTAGACAGCCATTGTTCTGTGAGAAGCTAAGGGGTCACCTAGCAAGACTGGTAAACTCATTTACTAGCTTGCCCTCTTGTCTTTTCCCTGAATAACACCAAGCTGGGACCCTTCATTTAAAGTGGAGCTATTCAAAAGGGAGAAGACACTGCGGTTTTCAATAGAATCTCGTCGTCTTTTCAACTCCCCCTGATCATGCTCATATTGTTTAGCCGGAGAAGTATTCAGAATTATTCAAATTGGCCCTCATTCTATTGGTTAGTCACACATTAGTCTCACCCCGACAGTCACAATAAACTTATATCTACCGAGTCTAACATAACAAACCAAAGATTAGAATGTGAAAGGTTCTATTAAAACTGAAGAAAAGACGAAAGGAAATAAGCTAGGATTCCAAAAACGTAATTCAAAAAAATAAAATAAAGTTTGGTTTTCTTTAGAAATTGTAAAGGAATGCATATCTAGTCAAAGCCCCTCTCTTAAAAAGCAAATTTGCACAATCTATTATACAAAATGAACTCATGTTGCCAGGGGTAACACTAAGTCTGTCACAAAAAGTGTGCTCCTTGAAAGACATAAAGAGGCTAAGACTGGAGTATTGTGAGCTGTCGTAATGAATGCATACTTATAATAAGACCAAAGTGTTTGGCTGATTTAGTGTTGACACTCATACAGATTCTAACTGATTGCCTTTCCCTTTAATAATGGTCTGGGGACTTTAGAACTATAGCTGGGTGCAAACAAGTTTTAAAACAGAGACACAAATAGTTTTTGCAAGGCGCTGATACATCAGCTGACCCATAAAGCCCATTAAACCAGCGGCAACGGTGCATCTATACAACCACAAAGATAATGGGCAACTTAAAACCGCTTTATGGCCCCTGAATATAGCCATTCAAATATAAGTTTTGTTCAAAGTTCTTTCTGATTCTGTTATTCTCCTTTCACGTTGAATGCTCAGTAATTCAGGGACTCCTATTTGTTTACAGAGAGTCCTATTTTAAAAAATTTGGGGCTGAAATTCTTAAGCCACCATCTTAATTCTAGACAGTGACTTACATTGATTAAAGTATTACTAAAAGTTTTAGGCAAACATTGGGATGGAAAGTTTTCAACAAAAGAATTTGAAGAAAGTTTTCTGTACCACAATGAAGCAATAAACTTAGCTATTTCTTTTAACATAATGCCAAGTCACTCTGCCACATAAAACATATGAACAATGAAAATATGGCATTAAAGAAAAACAAGATGGCTGCCGCGGTAAATGATATCTATTACATGTAAAAGCAGTTACCGTTATGTTGATGTGAGATTTCCAATTCTTATCCAAATATGACGTCTGTGGCGTGATTTAGATAACCATGTGGGAGAGATCAAAATGTGAGTCATCGACGCTCGGCCCAAGGAAAACAACGGTTCATTTCTTGAGCCTTGTTCTTGAAGCAATTAGCAGGACCTCTGTTATTTTAGAGGTTCTAGCTGCCAAGTTTCACCAGCCTCAACACCTAGGATAATCTGAGCCCATATGATACCCAGATGGAGGGTCATAACGGCCCATATCAACACTCAATTGTCTCTCTGCCACAATACAATTGGACAATAACTCGTACCTATATTATTAAAAACATATCTAACACTAGTGACTGCTATCACAACAAGTTAGACAATTTGGAGGATTTAATATTCAAAATGCTTTCAGCAAATTTGTCAAAATTATCCTTTACCATTTAATGTTTAAATATGCGGAAGCAAAAGTAAAATTCGTAAAATTTTTAGAATATTACAAATTCAATGTTCTTTAGTAACAGTAGTTGCTTAGAAATAAGAAGTCATGTTTCTAAAACTGTTTGACTTGCAACAATATTTTGGAAAAGGCATTTGCGAATCGTGTTGTTGTCATATAATTTAATAAAGAAATATTGTTTGTAACAGGATGCAAGCTTAGTTCCGTTGGCACAGAAGTATATTTTATAACTTTTTTTTGACACATATTGTGAAGAAACATTTTAAACTGCACCTACATGTAAAAACAAATTGCACAGAACACCTTTGTGAAATGTTTTTTACTTAAAAAAAAGAAACTAATAAAAAACTTATTGACAATATTATTATAAGCAAAAGATTAATGATTGATTGATTGGTGCTTTACGCCACATTCAGCGGTATTTCACCTATGCTGTGGCGTTATAAGCAAAAGAATAATGGCTTTAAAAAAAAGTCTATCTGCTTTTCTACTTTAGGCCTACAGAATGAACTTTGTGTATTGTGCTGATAATTTTTATTAAAACAGTATTAAGCACTTTATTAATTTAATTTCAAGCCCAAATCAGCAACATTATTTGAATTCATTGCTTTATTTTATTTGTGTTATATTTTCCACATTGAACATAGATTTTAAAAGAGTTTTTAAGAGCAGTTTTGTAAACAAGTTAAGAGTTTGCTATAATAGTTAATAATCAAGTCAACCATCTGCCGAAAGTCCTCTCCTCTTTGATTGATTGATTGATTGGTGTTTAACGTCATACTCAGGGGTATTTCACCTTTATGACGACAGATTCTCCACTTCTTGGACAACCCTACTTTATATGGTGGAAAACCGGGAAGGAAACCTCGTAAAAACCAGCCCCGCTATAGCGGAAGTCACCTATGTGACTCCCTCTGTACCTAAGCAGGTCCACTGGGGGGATCGAACCCGTGCGGTACATCCAAGGAGGAACGGTAGTCATGCCAGTCAGACGCTCTAAACACCAAGTCATGGTGCGGGCCCGACATGCTGTTAAGGATTTAAATATCACCATTGATTTATGAGTATTATTACTGTACCTGTTTCTGTTGGTATAAATATAGCAATGACACTTGAGACGCCACACACCAACATAAACACACTTAGTGGACGACGACGACCTAACCTAGAATAAATCACAATCGAGATATTCTAAAAGAGTGTGACTATTTATTGAAAATTTATTAAATTATACCACAAAAGTTTGTATTTAAACTGTTTAGCAAGCGAGATGGTCAGCCAATATATGATTAAAATTAAGAATTTACCTTGTTTTAAGGAGACAGGTACATGTGAATGTAGTATACATTGTGTAGACCCCAAGTTTTCTCTAAACAGGCTTAGTCAGAAATTTAAAGTTTGATGTCCAAAAAGGTCATTTTCCTTTAAATTTAAGTTAAAGGGTGTCCAATTTTCATGATTTACTTATCTCCTGAATGTTAAGTTTCTTAAAACAGGATGTCCAAATGAGGCAATTGTTCAATTCAGGTCAAAGGACGTGTGGACACCCATCAGTCTAAGCCCTTTCCTCTCCACAGAGTTTGTCAATTAGTGGTCCATGGATTGAATCAAATATTCAATCTGACCCCCAAAATATTCAACATTTAATACCTTTTTCAATGTTAAATATTGCAGCTAAATTTTCAATAATTTGTTTACCTGGGTACACTTGCAGAAACTTTGTAAGTCTGTTTTTTGCGTAATATCTTAAAGTGGCTATTCCCGGAATTATGGCCAAAAATCGACTGGGACGAATTAAAACCGGGTTTTCTATATTTTTGCGTATGGCCCAAATTATATCCTTTCAGAAAATATTACCGCCGTGAATGTGCAATGTACCAATTAAAATAATAATAAAGTTTGTAAAATCTATAAAGCGACCCAAGCCCCGATATATAATGTATGCACGGAAATTTATGGGGCCGGATGCGACTCTGTAACTCGGATAATTCCGTGTATGCATCAAAGAGAAACGAAAGCGTGAGAAAATCCTCCATATATGGAAGCCTCTGTCTGCTGTGGCCTTATATGGAAACTTGTCTCTTCTTTGTGGGAATATTTACTACGAAGGCTTCTTTGAAAAGTCATTTGTGCATATCAAAAAAACTCATCGAAATACCGCATTTTTTTTTACCTTTTTCTTTCACAACTAGTGTAAATCAGTGTTATGAGAAGAAAAATGTTGAATTTTCATGAAACTATGATAAAGCTAATACCAAAATTCTGAGGTATAGCCTCTTTAACTAGAAGTATGCTAATCCGATTCAGGAATTTTTACAGCAAGTTATACTGATCACATTCCAGCCCCTTGTTTTTGTCCCCCTTGGAAATGCTTAGCGTCCGTCCCGAATAGATTGTGAACGCGATAACTTTAAAACAAATTGACCGATTAATTTCAAACGTTATATGTAACTTCCTCTGTTTAGACTATGGATGGCATTGCATTCCAACAAATTCCAGTGAAAAATATGGCTTCCATAATACTACTTTATCTGATACTCTTCAAACTGTATATTGCAGAACTTGCATAGTCCAAGGGAGACAATACTGTCTTACTACATGTATTTTCAGAACATAGTGTTGTCTCCCCTGAATATAGAAGCAACTTATTTGATTTTATTTGGGGGTTTTTTTATCATATTTTTCTAATTTCAAGGGGAGTTGGATTAAATCAATATAGTTATTTCTGTAGCAACTAATAGCAAATTGTATGGTCATTTGCTTTCTTCAAACTGATAAAATTTATATTTTCTCTTTTGTTTGAACTGAACATAAGTTATTTAGCAGTTTAAAAGCAATAGGCCTATATGAATTTTCAGAACAATATGTTGAGAACTATTCTATGTTTTCTTTTAGACCTAACATATATTATTAATTTACATTATGAGGATGTTGGGAGAAAGCCAGGCTTAAAATAAAGGGAATGTGGCGTAAAACTCCAATCAATCAATCATTAAAATAAAGGTGAATACCTTATGGCAGGGGACATGGCTGTGAATGATGCTTGTTTTCGTTAATGTTCAATGGGTCATTATTTGTAAAAGTAAAAATTGCATAGTAGGAGAAACCAGAAGCAGAATCTGTGAATGAGATTTTAAAACTTTTTCATTGCTATTTTTTTTCTCATATTTAATTATTATCATACATGTACATGTATCATTTTTTTATCATAAATTTTATGGATTCTAACAATATTTATTTTACGAAAGTATCCTTTAAACAGTTACTAAATAAATATGAATTATAATAGTGTAAAATAACAGGAGCGATTTACAGTTAGTCTTTTGGGAGTAACCTGCCATCAAAAATATAATCTTCCCATTGTACATCATTTTAAAATCTGTGCTCTTTCTTTCTTTGGTGCGCCGTCACATTATACACATGTATGCTTATTCCCCATGCATTTAGCTCATCTAACCTGGATTAGCATACTTCTAGTAATGGACTACTTGACTGTCACTTATGATAGCTCGTAAAGATAGATCTGTATCTCCTTTAGGATTTCTGATTGTAGAATAAAATACGAGCAGGACTCTTTCGCTTCCTTAATGCTCAGAGATAAGGCATAGACAAGTTGATTGGTTGTCGTCCTGTTTGTTTGTCCTGGCTGTCTCACCTTTTATGTTGCCTGTGAAATCAGGGGTGGTTTCCCCCACCCATTTGACTGGCATACCGTCATATAGGTGAAATACCCCTGAGCACGGCATTAAACCCTTATCAAACAAACATTCTCTTCTGACTAGATTCATTGAAACGATACAAAATACCAAACCAAACCCATGTGTTGGTTTGCTTTGACACAGATATTTTAATTTAGGCCTTATGTTGAGACATGGATACAATACAGAAAACAGTACTCTAGTAGTCTAGCTTCGGCCAAAACCGTAGACCTTTTTTAAATGTGTTTGTTTGAAACATATACACATCATCTTACTAGGAAGATCCTGAACAAGGGCTGATGTTGCCATGCAGATCTATATGCAAACGTCTTTCCCAGACCTAACAAGTACTTTCAAAGTAAGGTGCAAGATTATCTTTTCACGCACTTTTTCGCATTCCTTGTCATCTACAGACTGCTAACCAACGTGTTATCTTTGACGTCACGTGGTGTTTAACCAAGACAAAATGATAATAAAGCGAATTGTGCACCTTCATGTATTAACATCCTGGCACCTTCCTGGATGTCCGCAGGAAAACATGCTGATCTTTCAAAAAAGTTCTAGTAGTTCCCATAGATAGGGGAAGCTACAAGTAGATTCTAGGCCTAATATGACATGGTAATACCCTGCACCACGGTACAGGTTTTTGTATTGCCACCCTCATGTTGCAATACCTGTACATCTGAAAAGAAAAGTAATAAACTTTGACTAGTCATGTCCGTACAAAAAGCCTTGGCTTGTCTGCTCGTTGCTGCCTCAGGCCATTTGGAAGAAAGTTTGTTTGCTGAAAGATCAAATTTATTTAATGTGTGTTTATCTGATTTAAAAGAATCTTAAAGAAATTTTGCTTATAAAGTTATAATTTTTTGTGAATCCAGCTAGGTTTTTTTTTAAATTTTTTAAAATTTTTTTTTTAGAAACATTATATATCTATTAGCCAACAAAGAAGCTTTTAAGTATGAACAATAAAATGTGCTACCGTTAAGGCCTACATGTAATAGTTAAATGTATCTGTGTTCTACATGTATGCTAAATGAAATCATCTGATTGTCTGATTTTTTTGTTGTTGTTCATACTTCAATGTTCCCAAAAACATTTATGCCAAGCCCACTGTAGCTGGACTTCTTTTGTCTTAATAACCATTTGAAGCAACAACAGATGGCCCTTGGTCATAGGCCAGACCTCGCTTGAAGAACAGTAAATAATATGTAAAACTCTGTCAATATTTAATAAATAATATTTGGTATTAATACTACAAGCACCACAGGCACGATGGCCCAAGTTTATTAATCTACACAGTGGCATAACATTTCTGAGCAGTGAATATGTCTCTCTGAATACAGGAATCAATCAAGTCAAGCTGATTTGTTGTGGTCTTCTGTTATGCAGCCTATATTGGTCCTGTCCAGTCACTATTATCGTCACTAAAATAAAGTGCGGTTTCCCATTGTGCAAGTTTGCTGTTGTGTATGGTGTTTATTGATATAAAAAAACTAAACCAAATCCATAAGGAAATAATAAAGAGATAATTTGTGGCATAATTTTTTTGTCATTTTAATGTCTTTTTTATTTATTACATATACATGTACATGTATCTTGCATTGTTTTTTATATCATGCATCAACTTCTAATCTAAATGCCTTTAAATATTGAAGTTGCATTTCATTTTTTTTTTTTTCATTTTCTTTGTTTCAGGAGCAGATATGTTCGCCCCATGATATTCTGGACGAGAAAGGCATTATGAGACTCGTAATTACCGTGGGATCACTGGTCGCTATAGCAACCAACCCCAAACAATCCGCAGTCTGACTACTGTGGGCGGAGTTGCTAGGGGGTGTGGCCTCTGTCATTATCATGTTCGTTCTTCTCGTGACGGCTTCGGAACACATGGGCGTTCATCCATATTGGTAACCATGGAAAATATACACTTTTGGTATAATGTCTGACAATGGGGTTAGCTGATGGGTAAAAGGGGAGATAAATCTGTGACATCTTTGTCATAGTCATTGACTACATGTACATGTGTAATCGTAGAGTTCTATTGAATATTCACACAATTCTAATGGAAATGTTAGTCAATGGAAAAGATGCCACTGCCAGTTATATAAGTAACAATTTTATCTCCCTTTTTAGTCGGTGGTCACCCCCATTGCACAGTGGAATTGTCATGGACTTAATATCTCAAAGTGCAACTTTTGTTTTTTTGTTTGTTTACAAACACATGTTGATGAATCATGCAACAGAGCAAAAGATGTACTAGGGATCACCAGTGGCTAAAACGGAAGATAACTCTCTCACCCTTGTGACAGGTAGAGCCATCTTTGCCATTGAATAACAATAGTATTCAATTGAATATTCATATAATGCTATTGTTAGGCAATGAGATAGATGGCTTTGCCTTTTATATAGGTGACAAAGTTATCTCCCTTTTTTCACGGGCGATCCCCATGTGTCCAACAAATTCATAACTGCATTGAACAGATATTGTACTGATAGCATCATTTGAAACCAGAGGTGTTAAATGGGACGAGAACCATCTGGCACTTGTTTTTATTCAATTTAATTTAATTTCATTGAATGAAAACGAGTGCAAAATGGCACATGGCCTATTGAACATGCCTCAGGATAGCATTATCATAGAATCTCACCTCACCAAAGAAGAGTTACCACAAAGGCCAAAAACTGTGTTCATATAATCACCATCAATGAAGCAATATAAGTCATATGAGAACAGTTGCATTGTTGTGTACATGTACATTTAACATTTAACCTTTAACGTTTTTGTATAAGATTTCAGGAGTTATATTAATGTTTTTACAAAATTGACCTTTGATAAGTTTGTAAGCTTATTTTGTACGGGAATATTTGTACATTTTATTGTTTTGCAATCAATATGTAAAATTTTAGATTTTGTGATTTTTAGTTTCTTCCATATTGCAGTGAAACTTGGGAGTACACAGCTCCGACATAGAGCCAGATATTGGTCTAGTTAGTCATATTTAAACGCTTTAAGTGAATGAAGAAATCGTAGGGATCACTATCGAGAAATTTTGTACAAACTAAAAATAATTTATGACAATTTTACTTACTGCTAATTTTGTCTGATGATTTTTTTTCCATCGTACAATATTTTGTGAAAGTATATCCAGTTTTCACTCTTTTATTCATGCTGGTAATGCTGCTATGCACATTTATCAATATTATTAAAGAGCTTTTTATTACATATATGAGAGAATTTAGAAGCTACAATAACAAGCATAACTTCATATGAACGCCGACAATTTCTTATAAATTGTTTGCAACATTCAATGTCATTCCAGAGATCATTTTCATGAAAAGATGATCATCTAAAATTGAAACATACAACATTGAACATCATCATTTTACTTAAAAACAATCTTTGGAATGAGATTAAAACGTTGTAACTAATTTAATAAGCTTGAGATCATTTTCAATGAGATTGAAACGTTGTTACCAGTCTATTAAGAAGATGCTATCCATACGGAACTTATTCATGTTAATTGGAGCTTTTTGTAGACTACTTGTGTCATTATTTGTTAATTGACTAAGCTTACATCTTTGTAATGTTTTATTTTTTTCTAACACTGCACTAGTGCATTAACTACACAGATCTTTTCTCTTTTTTTTAATTTTTATTATTATTATAAAACACATCTTTTGATGAACCAATATTAGGTTATATTTATTTATCTGATTCTAAAAGTGTTTGAAAAAGAGACAACAATTTGGCGTTGCCAAGTCTATGCGTCAACCAACTTTTATCACAATAAGTGTCACATTTTTTAAAAAACTTTCTGAACTAACTGGACAACTGAAGATTACAATATTTTGGTTATTCGGTGACAGCACTCTCTTATTAAAATGCACACTGGTTCATAACATTTTATACACTGATCTATTAGCACTAAGTTGCCAGAGCCCCCAGGGTCAGGAGCCGAATCAGCAGTAGTAAATTCTGTTGATTTATTGTAGACGATTAACAAATACTCACATTTTGAAACTGCTAAATCTATTTTCTAGTTTGAAACAAGTAATTTTGTAAAAGGAATAGTTAATAATTAATAAACGAATTCTCTCCAAAACTTCTGTGATAACTTAGTTTAAGAAATTAGCTGTAGCATCAGAATTTAACTCTGCAATTTTATTTAACTTTATATTGCTTGTGCATATAACGTATACAACAATTAGGACTCATTAATTATTACTCATTCTATTGTCTGTTCAACTGATATTCAGATCAACAGGATATTTTGTTCAAAGTGACTATTGTTATGACAGCTGTAATTATAACTTAGATTGGCACACAGCAAATCCAATGACAATCAGCCGAGAAGATTTATACTAAAAATCACTTTCAGTCGGTGAAATAGCACAGTGGTGCAGCCCAAGATTAGTTTGGATCTAGAGGTTGTGGACTTGATACTTTTTTCTGATTTTTTTTTTTTGTTCATTTAGTTTTTTTTTATGCCGGGATCGGACTTAATAAGGGTTAGGTCATTTTTTTACTGAGAGTGTTTTTTTTAATTAGTTTTTATTGGGTTTTTAATATTCAACGTTTACATTTATATATATGAGATTTAGACTTGTACGTAGCAATAGCCTGGAAAATATAGTTAGTGCTGCGATAACAATAGCCACAGCATATTTTGTTATCTGCTAAATTAATATTGTCTGAACGTTGTAATTTCAAATCTTGTTTCAACATTTCTGACTTCAATGCTACACTTTTTTACTTTTAGAATTAATTTTCTTTTTCTAAACAATTCCGTTAAATTTTGAAATCCATCGAATCTCTATTTGGAATTTATGTTAATTGACTGCTAATTTGTCATCGTTTCCATTGATAAAGTCAACTTGATTTTGATTCATTTTCGTACACACATGTACATTGACAGAATCATAAAATGGCAATATCTGAATAAATATGTTGATTCAGATTACATACCAGTCACGTTGTAAATTTCATCAAAGGTCAACCACGGTCATACTTTAAATGAAGAAAATAACCTATAGCAACCCGCTCATAAATACATTTTGGGTGATTTCTGCCCAGTTTTCATAATTGTAATTTGAAATGAAGAATTCATATATGTTTTAATTGACATACTTGTTCAAATGCAGGGGCAAATTTGTCGAAACTCTGTATTGTTAAATGCGTAAGGACCATAGTCTTGATCTTGTAATAATAGCTTGTAACAAAAGACAGCGATTATTACAAAAGTTTTTGCAATTGTAAAAAATATGATATTAGATGTTTACAAAAAAAGTCTTTGCAAATGGTATGCAAATCTTCGTCATTGTGAGAACTAAGGAATTCATGTGTTTAAATTGACATTGAGAGTTGGTAGTCACCATTTTTAATTTTGAGAAATATGTCTAAAAATCCACTTTGTAATTGAAATTTGAAAAGAAGAACAATTTGTTCATATGCATTAAAGTTAAATGTCAATTTCAATGGCAAATGTCTCATTTATATGTTTAACTTTGTAACTTTATGGTAAAAGAACTTACATAAAGTGACTTTATGTACAATCTAAAATGTTTGTACAATTTTTTATGAATGTGTTCCCAGTTTGACAAAATTTTGAATTTGTAAAAGAAAATATATTTGAACTTGTATAATGTTGTACAGTGAGTTTGTTGCTTGAGTTAGGCCAACTACAACCTAGATGTATTGTGCAGTCAATTTTCACTCAAACCTGAAGCTTTTTTGTATTGTAAGTTTTGTATATGGGATCATTGCTTGAGTAACGTGTACAAATAATTTTATATTTGATGTGTTGTTATTATTGTTGTTTTATCGTCAAATAATTTATATCGTCTATACATATGACTGTTGCGTGTGTTTTGTGTACCTTTTGTGTGAAACTTCACAAATTATGGTTTTCTGTAGTTGATATTGTGAACATTTTAAGGGGGAAATGTGCTGCTTCAAGTTCAATTTATTTTAATTAATAAAAAAATGTTAGGGACAATCTTTTCAGCCATGAATTAAATTTTAAACATTCGACCCCATACACAATCAAACAAGAAAGTTTAAAGAGGCTATACCGAAGAATTTAAGCCAAAAATCGATTGGAACAAATTAAACCGGGTTTTCTATATTTCTCTAGTATGACCCAGTATAAGCTTTCAGAAAATATCAACCTCGAGAACGTGCGATATAAAGTGCAAAAATAATAATAAAGTTTGTAAAAT
>JAVFBY010023463.1:0-13410 GCA_034781015.1 Tonicella lineata
TACATTCGTGACTGATAACTAATGATGGATAAAGACCTGTGCTAATATACATGTAGAAGGATAAGAGGAAGTGATTGAAATCATTTTTTAACCTTTCGAGAACGTCTTATGTGTTGTTCAGGTTAGTGCGATACTGCGATGCCGGCACGATCTGGCAAAAATATTGGCTTGGCATGGCTCTTGATTTGCAGTTACATAACATGGTATGAAGGAAACAAGACCTGTAATTACTTGTTTACGGAGTACTCGTCAGTTCTCTACAAAATCTGGCTGGACATAGACACGGTGGCATTCTCAAAGCAACATTCAATTTGCAATGTTTTTAACGATATCTAAATGAGATATAATATCCATGAGACCAACCCTCAAAAACAAATGTTCGATTACGCTCATGCATGACAGCGGTGATTTTAATATATATCCACGATGTAGCACAGATACATGTAGTTCATGTCCTATCCTTTCAGTATAATTCCCTGGTGCAAGTTCAATTATGGCGCACATAGCACTTAATAATGCGGTCATCACTATAATTATGTTGTTTATGTTTGTATAATGTCACACCCACATTCTACATGTAACAGTTGCTATAATTTGCCATGCTGCACCGAAATGTGCGCTCCTGGGAGCAGAGGTTTTAAAATATATATATCCACTATGGAACAGTAGGCCCGACGCCTACTGTTCATAGTAGGCTACTTCAGTAGGCCTACTGTTTCATAGTGGATATATATTTAAAAACCTCTGCTCCCAAGAGCGTACAGTTCGATGGCAAATAGCAACTGTGAGAATGTGAGTGTGACATTATACGAACATTATCATTATTAAGTGTCATGTGCGCCATAATTGAACTTGCACCCGGGACTTATACTGAAAGGATATGGCAGGAAGTGCTGGGTTATCTCTTGTACCACACGCGCCTCTGGTAATTCGTGGTTAAAGATACACGGGCGCCCAAAATCACTTCTATTCACAAATTCAGATTGCTAGGAGTTTACGTTGTATTGACCTTTATCCATAAAACAAAACACTCCCGTCGAAATGAAATTTTTTCATTGACTACGAGCAAAATGAACCATGGTAAAAAAACAAACTCAACGTAAAGAGGGTGTGCCGGCTGGTCCCGTTTTTCATCACTCGATTCAAAAAGCTTCGGTTGATCGCTCAAACGCGACAGTTAATGGTGACAGAACATCGCTTATGGGTAAGGTTTAAATAGAAACCAATCATTTGCGAGAATATTAGCGGATTTCGCCTATTAAGCTCACATGCCTTCTTTAAGCTAAGGTACGAATGTGTATCAAGACCGTGTTATACGGGAGTTGCCATGCCTTCATTGTAATATTCTGCATGGAAGCACATTTAAATTAAATACTTTTACATAATTATAAACTTCTACTTAGCCTAGAAAGTTGGGGGTGAAATTTCTGAAAAGCCTCTAACTTCTACTTCGTGAGAAAAATAAGTAAAACTCATGTAATTCTATAATTACGAAAAAAACAACATTATTTTGGGCGCCCATGTGTCTTCGATTTAAAAACTCTTATTTCTAACGTAAAGTCTATAACACTTTGATGCGCTCCAACAATAATAATCCTTTTACCGCTTTCATATGAGTAGAATAATCTACAGCATTGCGTTTAACACTAATACATTTCCAACATCATATAGAAATAGGTAAATTAAAAAATTTATAAAACTTATCATTATTTGATTTGAGGGGCTATTATATTGTATTTAAACTGAACATACATCAATGAACATACATTTGTGTAAGCATGAAAATAATTTGAATAACTCACGGTAAAACGAATTTTTTGCCCAATTTCAAATTAACGTTCAAAGTTTCATATGAAACGTGTGCAATGTGAGAAAAGGGGAAAAAAATAAACAGCCGTAGTCCATCTGTTCAAGGCTGTTGAGTAAACCCTGTATTGTAGTTAAACAAATGCAAATGTTACTGCATTCTACAATCTGTTATCAAAGTCGTGGAACTATCATTTTCCCTTGGAGTCAAATGTGAAACGAAAACAATGTTACATAGACCACATTGCATTATTAAAGATAAATATAAGAATTTTTTTTTTTCCCCACAGCATTCACCAACATGGCAGACGAATGGAAGAATACTGAAAGAATAAGGTTATACCGCATTTGGATGCTCAGGAAAAGAAAGCCTTTGATGGCCCGCAAAGAAAGCCCAGTACCCAGGTAAGTAAATTTTGTGTTTCCTTAAAACCTGTTCAATGGTCAGATAGAAGAGATTAAGATGTACGAGTCACTTGGCGTTCCAATAAAAAGTATACAAAGTACACAAGAAGTTAACTTTCGAAAAAACGTAACTTCATTTTGACTTGTTTTTTCAGTATGACGTCACCAGGATATTAATGACTTGATATTTCAGCATGACGTCACCAGGACATTAATGTCTTGATATTTCAACATGACGTCACCAGGACATTAATGACTTGATATTTCAACATGACGTCACCAGGACATTAATGACTTGATATTTCAACATGACATCACCAGGACATTAATGACTTGATATTTCAACATGACATCACCAGGACATTAATGACTTGATATTTCAGCATGACATCATCATGACATTAATGACCTAATATTTCAGCAGGACGTTACCAGGACATTAATGACTTGTTATTTTAACATGACGTCACCAGGACATTAATGACCTGATATTTCAGCAGGACGTTACCAGGACGTTAATGACTTGATAATCCAGCATGGTATCGAACTCCAGCCACTTAAAACAGTTTTGGAGCAAAGTTTTTTCAGCTTGGGCAAATTTATTTAAGTTGATTTTGTTTTTATCTAGAACAAAGTATAGCAGAGATTTATTACGTTAATGGGGTTCTAAGTCCAATCTTTTTTTTATTGTGCATTTTTAGAGTTTATTACGCATTCAGTGACCGACCGACACCAAATTTTATTGATATAAAATAAAAAGTGACCGACATATTTATAAATCCCATTGTGTGTAATGCTTCAATACAAAATAACAACCTTTTATTAACTTTTAGTATAAAATAACAACATCAATATAAACCGAAAGCCGAGAAAAAAGGAGAAACTATAGACCTATTAGGCCAGGTTAAAGGTGCATGGTGACCGTCGTCCAAAGTCACTTTTATCAACAAATTCAGATAGCTAGGAGTTTACATAGTATTAACCTTTGTCCATAAATTTAAATACTACCGTGGAAATGACATTTTTTCGTTGTGTACTTAGTCAGTTAGTCTGTATGAGCAAAGAGAACTCCAGTCTAATTAAAATCAGACCTACATTAGCTCCCCGATATTTTATTGTCGCGATATTGCGACAATACAATACTGGGGAGCAAATATAGATCTGATTTTAATCAGATTGAGAGAACTCATGCTAAAATCGAACTCAAAGTAAAGAGGGCGTGCCGACCGGTATTGTAAGATTGCCATTTGTTGCCACTTGATTCAAACAGTTCCTGCTGTATCGCCTCTTGTCGACTGTTAAAGGGATAAATAGGTTTAGACCGTTGACCTGGTTGTCGTAGTATAAACTTGTGTGTGTGGAACTTGGTTTACAGTATCATTTTGTTTTGGTCAGACAGAGCTAAAGAAACGCCCAATTGGATCCTTTGTAACGTGTTTTGGAAAAGTTAGAGGACATTTGATTCGCTGGTTTGTTTGTTTTCTCCGCCAAAGTGAAGCAAGTTAATAGAGCCGCTCTAATGTTTGTCAAGCCCTGCGAAACAATTTATTTAAGCTGTATGGTTCCATGTACCTCTCTCCAAAAACATGCAACACAGTTAGTCACATGTTTGTAAATTCCTGTTTGGAGGATGGTTCCATGTACCTCTCGCCAAAACATGTAACACAGCTACCAACCTGTTTGTAAAGTTCCATTACATAAGAAGTTCACTGTTTATGTTATCTGTCAGAAGCAGCCAGGCTCTTTTTAGAGAAGACGTTGGACAAAGTGATGGCAATCGTGGAGGCGAAGGCCTCACTTCAGGAGAGTACATGTAAGTTCACTTTGTCGAATAGTTTGGAGATAAAATAGACTATTGTTCTGATTCAGCATTTTATTAAATCCTTTACTGTAGTTACCAATTGTATATTAAGGGATATCCATTTTCTTGAATTATGAGAAAGACAAGTTAGTTTGTTGTGTGTTAAATATTAATCAAAATATAAGATATCCTGTCCATAAAAGCTTGGAGAGCGTTCGAGTTAAATTTCCGAAACTAAGTTGTTATTATTGCTATATTCTATACTGATTTCAGGTTTGCAAAGTGAAAAGCAGGAAACTTGTAAAGGTAAGAATATGTTTTTAATAGCAACAGAGTTTATTCGGATTGAGTGTTTGTGATATGTGTCTTTGGTCAGATTGAGTGTTTGTGATATGTGGGTTTGTTCAGAATAGGTGTTTGTGATATGTGGGTTTGTTCAGATTGAGTGTTTTGGATATGTCAGCCTAGGTTTCTATCTTCAACTAAACTTTGTATTTTAAGTATTGCTTTACATGAAGAGGTGAATTGGTCAAATATTTATTCTGTTTCTGTGAAATTGACAACTTTCTTCAACAGTTCTGATTTGTATTTAGGAAAATTTTTGTCACACTTGTAAAGTGACGAAATACAAGGTCTGCTTATGTTACAGTCAAATTATACTTTAATTATACTTGTAAACTCAACACTATTATACATTTTGTAGCAAGTCGATAACAATTCGCCAATTGTGTATATTTGCTTGTGCCGGGAATGGGTAAAGAGGAGTTATTTTTATTTGATCTAACAGTGTATCTAGTTGTTAATTGTAACTTTCTTTAATTCTAACTTTTTTCATCAGAATCCCCAGCTGCTATCCTGGGGGAGCCGGAGGAGCTAACTGTAAGGCAAGGTTAGTATTTTACCAGTGTTTTTATTGTTTACCCTATAGCAGACTCTGCTTTTTTTTTTTTTTAGCTAAGTGACGTTGTCAATTTTATAATTTGCCGTGTGGCATTAATTAGTAACTTCGTAAGTGCATGTATCTCGTGACTGTTTGTTGTCCCGTAAGAAATGTTTCCAGCCCTATAAACAGAAGCCGGTTCCGCTGGACCCAGAATGAGTTTTGCATTGCCGATAAATTTTTCAATAAATAATTATATTTCTATTCAAATTCGGCGATCTATTGTCAATTATTACACATATATACCTCTTTTTAATAACAGATGATGTAGTGAGGCCGAAAAAAAGAATGTTTTAAAGGTGAGTCCCACAGCCCCTACTACATTGACTTATTTATGGATAGGTAACTTGGATTAATAATGCTGTTGTAAAAGTCGAGGTCATTTTGGACCAGGAGTTGTTTCCTGGTGAAAATGTATTCATTTAACTTTCAAAGTATGTTTCTAGTCTTTCTACTGTACATCAATAATAATACACGTTGGGTGTAAGTTTATCTTAATTTTGCATAGTTTAATTTTAATAATCCATGTAAAAGTCCAATCTGATTTAAACCACATCTATATTTGCTCCCCGGTATTGTATTGTCAATGTAGATCTGAAGACATAGCCTAGCAACCTGTGTTAAATGACTTCAACTAGTGTGGGGGTTCAAGAAAGGTCACTGTTTAAATTGTCCAATGAAAAAACAGATATCAGGAAGCTGTGGTAAACGTAGATGCTTGTAAGCCAGGGCAGTCCCAGAGGAATCCCTGTTTCTTACACCATGAATTGGCACGCGGCTCTCTGTTTGGTCAACCAATTAACATCATTTGGCAGGGTTTGTGTTCAGATCTACATCGCGACAATAAAATGCCAGGGAGCTAATGTAGATCTGATTTTAATCAGACTGCTGGTTTCTTTATTCTATCCAACAAATAATAATTATTGGGTTATAATAGGATACACTTGCAAAAAAATGTGTAAGTTTGTTTTTGGGTAGCTTTTTTGGAAGTCCTACTTACATGTACTTTCATAATAGTTTGTAAGTTATATCTTAAGATGTTATGTGATAGACTCTGAATTTTTTAAAAAGTTTTTCCTCAATTTTTTTTTCTTACGTAACTTAAGAAGTTTCTCGCAAGGTGTGTCCAGTAAGCAATGGTGTTTTTATGCAGGATTATTCATAGATTCATGTTTATAAGTATCTCACCCCCTATTAAGCCCAATGTACATGTATTGAAGGGGAGGGTAGTATTTCTTATGGTACCACCCTTTTAACATTTTTCTATGTAAAATTTATATTTCGTTGTGCTATTTAAAGAGGCTATACCTTAGAATTTCCGTATGAAGCTTAATCATAGTTTCGTGAAAAGTCAACAATTTCCTTTATATAAAACTGATTCACACTAGTTGTGAAAGAAAAAAGTTAAACAAATGTGGTATTTTGACAAGTTTTTTCGATATGCACAAATATCTTTACGCAGAAGCCTTCCTCGTGAATATTCTCCCCCGAGACGAGCCGCTGGTCTGTATAACGGCAGAGGCATTCAAAAAGATGTCAATTTCAGGTTGAGTTCACACCTTCTCCCTCTTTGTATCCACGAAGTCTGCCTTATATGGAATGGCCTCCGTATAAGGAATACCTCATTATTTTTCGTACATACATTAATCATCGTAATTCGGGTCGCTTTCCGATGTTTAACAAACTTTATTATTATTTTAGAACGGCAGGCCTACATCGCACATTCACGGCGGTTGTATTTTCTGAAAGGTTATACTTTGGGCCATACTAGAAAAATAGAGAAAACACGGTTAAATTCGTTTCAGCCGAGTGTTTGGCCTAAATTCTGAGGTATAGCCTCTTTAATATGTGTTTCTAACTAAATCTAGAATTTCTCCTTGTTGACGGTTGGTTATTAATTTATTTCAGCTTATAGAACTGTTTTTATCACTTTTTTTTCATCAAAAGTTCAAAAACTAATATGGTTGTTGGTTATAATTTACATTTCTCTAAAACATTTTGATATAACCACTATAGAGTCTATTTCACAACGTTATGAATACGATAATTTTAAAAAAATTAACATTGTTTTATATGCAAGAATAAATCTTTAAAGCCTATGTACAGTTGATCTTAATTGCATGAGGATGAATACATGTAGCTTGTCATTATCACATACACATACTGTATGTACAGACACAATAGGTCCATACATACAGTTGAGCAAGTTAGTATTTTTAAATGATTTTTTCTGTGGGCTTTTAACAGCTGATGAATGTTTTTTTATGCACTAAATGTGAGTCATAATATTTAAAAGCAAAGTAAATTGTATGATTTGTATGGCCACCATCAGTTTAATTAGACTTGCTTGAGAGAAGATCAGATCTAGGTTGTAGGCAGTTAATGCTAGTGATTACCGTACCATGTCTCACTGTATTCATGCAGGACTCGAAATAGAAAATCAAATTTAAAACGCTATTTTTCCTCTTTAACAATTTAACATTTGCTATTTAAAATTTTAGGGATATGATCAGATTATGGTTTCACATACTGATTTATTGACTGAGCAGAAACTGGTACCTATCTATCTCTGAGCGATTGGTAGCTTCAACAGTGGACCAGTTCACAATCCAGGGCCATTTTTTATTGATACATCATGTATTTACTGAACAGTTATCAGTCGTCATTGCAAGTGTTTTCAAGTTTGTTTTTCAAATTAACATATTACAGTTAGTTTTGCGCTGGAAAAGAATGACTTAAGCAGGCAATTTTTTTAACTTGAACTGCTTTGGCTAAAATTTGGCTATTTGTAGGCCTTCATTTCAAGCCCTGGTAATGGCTATGCAGGCCCAGAAAAATCCATGCTCCGATGGCTCGAAACAATCAAATTTGTTAGTGTCTTTTCAGGAAGTTACCATGGAAGAGATCAGGCAGGGCAACAGGATAATTTGTAAATTGGGCTTTACGGTAAACTGGGTAACAAGGGCTTATCCACCCTGAATTGAACAATTGCCTCATTTGGACACCCGGTTTGAAGAAGTGAGGAGATAGATAAATTGTGAAAATTGGACACCCAGTTACTTAAAAATTAAAGGAAAACAACCATTTTGGACACCATACTTTTAATTTCTGGCTGTCCCTGCTGGGAAATCCATAATTTCAACCCTTGCTTGAAATCCAAATTGTTGTGGTTTGCTTTTATAGTCATTGTTCAGTCTTGCCAGCCATCTCAAGGGTGGTTTGCTCCAGCCATTGGGCGGATATGCGCTATATGAATGAAATAACCTTAACGGACTAAAACCACAATCAAAAAAAAGAAAATAATTACAAGATTGCTTGTTCTATTTTTCAGACTGACACATGATATCAGTCCAGAATATTACCCTGATGATAATGAGGATTTTACCAATGAATTTATGAGTCAGACTCCGCCGTTCAGTCCTGCATTTATCTCCAACCAATCAGCTCTTACCATACGAACCTCAACCAGCGGATATCAAAGGGAAGTAACTAATTCCACCAAAGATGTAAACCACCAGTTCTTCAGTGAGGACATTGAAGACAATAATAATTGTGACAACGAAAATGTTCAACGTGAGTTATGTGGTAGACAGCCAGATATTATAGAAACTCATGTATGTCGACCAAACAACAAATTGCTGAATTCCCAAACAAACTACTATAACTACAAGAATGATCAAATGGTGGACTACCAAAATAGCAATCATGTAAGTTAACTTTAAAACCCCTGATTACATATGTCAGAATTTCTGATGATTCAGATTCAAATGGAAATGAGTTATGAGTTTCAACTATTTCCCAATTTCTTCATTTGGAAAACCAAATAAGATAAAATTATAGTGATGAAGTATTTAGCAGATGGCATATTTTGTATGGTTTTTTTTCTTCTATTCTAAAAACTTATTTTATTTTGAATAAAAGAAGAGCCAAACATTTCAATTTTTTTTTTTTTTTTTTATACTTTTAGCTTTTAATAATATATTTTAATACATCCTCATCCTTGTGTTCCGCTTTTCTCAGTGTAAAATTTTAGGACAGCAATATGATTATCAGGCAAACATTTATTATTAACTATCTAGGACAGGACAATTGGTTAAGATATTGTTTGGTATGCATGTCTTCCAAATTAGTTCGTGCTTAGCAAAAGTTAGTAAATTTGATACAAACCAGTGAAACCACGTAAAAGGAAAGGCCACCCAGTCTTGCTCATGTCTTTTAATGAAATATCCTGGTTGGTTTGAGATACCTGTGACTTTCTGAACTGAGGGTCACTTGAAACCAGTTTTTTTTTGTGTCTATTTGTCCTCATCTGTAATTTTTTATTGCCAATGACATCAAAGTTGAACTGGCCTAGAATCATGTGAGTAAAATAACTTTAAAAACAGCATAAACCTATTAAAACCTCACTCAAATAAATTATCAAAGTGTCCCATACTTTTTCTTTAACACCTTTAGTATTTAAGCAATGTGGATAAAAATATTGATTGATCGTTTGGTGTTTAACACATTGCTTCTATAAGAGTGTACCTTTTATGTGCTATTGGTACTCAAATAATTGGTGGCTTTTTGTCACCAGGAGACTTTTAATTAATAAGGCACTTGACTATTAATAAAGTTAATTCAACATTAGCACTCACTGAACTTTTACGAGAATATAAAGAACAGATATTGGTTTTCTTTATTCTAGAATTCTGTTACGTTTTCAAAACGTATTCAGGGGTGTTACAATGAAAATAAAGTGCTTTTTTGTGACCTTTATCGGTTGATGAAGGCTTTTGAATGTGAGTTGTTCGCTATATTTCGAAAACTCAAGACCAAAGGTTCCTGGTCATTGGATAGGAACAAACCCCATTTAACAGATCCATTATATCTTAAACAATCAACCCTTTAATTTGTTAAAACTCAGGTCCAAGAGATTATAGACACATCATTGGCACCAACTCAGACCAGTACTTCTTCACCAATCAGATCCCGTCTGGGTCTTAATGGCTTCAGAAACGTCAGACGACCTCGCAAACTGCCAGAAATACCAAAGAAATACATCAAAGGTCAGTTTACCTTTTAGGCTTACCATAATATTTTTTTTTTATAATATCTCTGTTACAATGGAATTACCTTCCTGTTGAAAGCATTGTCTCATTATTAGTGATAGGATTTTGTCACAAAGAGTGTGGTGGAATTCTAGGGTTACGTTCTCATGTATGTTTTTCCAATAATTCTGCTGTGAATGCTTGCTTCTAGTGCCTGAGTAGGTGGCTGACTGAAGCTTTTGTATGGTGCACTGGTGCTCACTGAGTGGAGTATCAGGAAGCATGTCTGTTCTAGCATCCTGTTGATATAATGACAGAAGTAAGACAAGAGCTACAAGCCCCAAACAGCATGGCTTAATGATTTGGTTGTATAAATTATGAATTATTTGACAACCTATTAGAAAAAAGGAAAGTGTTGCTTGTATGTGTACATGTATTCAATAGGCTACAAATCTTTAGAAATATTACACACGAAAGTTATCTGCTGAAACATTCCGAAGTAAACTAGACCGAAATCTTAAATGATATGTATGTTGTATCCTTCTTCAGCGCCTACCCCTGACCATCCGTTACCTCTGGAGGATCAATGTAATGAGAAGTCCCTAGCTGAAGAATTGGAGGAAGCTGTATTAGGGGTGTCTGAACAAGAGGATAACACCGAGGATGAACAATGTGACGAGCAAGATAATTCTGATGAAGTCTTTAAAGCCTCACAAGCCAGTGAGCATGTGCCGCCACTTTTTACACCAATGCCGCGAGCTAGAGCAAGGCGGCGGAAATTTAGAAAGGCAAGAATTGCTGGTAGTTCAGACAGTCACACTTTCAGTGAATCAAAACTTACTCCTGATCTACGTTACACGCGGAAGAGAAACAGTGAGGATGCTTGTTATGACTCAGATTGTTCAGTATCAATGGAGAAAACTCATGTTCAAGTTTCAGGCAGTTCTGGAAGAAAAGATAACGGAGGAGATGGTTAGTATAATAAGTATTTATGCAGTTAATCTTCCTAAACTGGAAGATGTGAAATCAATTTTAAAAAGTTTTTTGTAATCATAGTGGTTTGTATTTAAAAATAACCATTTTTGTAGCTCTACATAATAGAAAGGAAGTTTTGTATAATAAAACTAAATTGTTCAAAAGAATTGAACACCATTCTTTCAATTATTTGAAAGTATTTTTGAACAAATAAAGTGGACAAATATATCATGATAAATTGTGTTTATATTCATAAAGATTTTCTCTCATTATTAGATGGTAAGAAGCAGTCTTCCTGTGGGGGTATCCATGCTGTATATCTTGACCTGGAGGTGACACACCGCGGCATGCATCACTTCATCCCCAGGCACTCAGATGAGATGAATATTGAGATTGGGGACCCCATTCATGTTACCAAGGAGGATGATGACCTCTGGTGTGAAGGTCAGTTATAGTGCTGATATAATACTCAGCAATCTAAATACACCCAGCTGTTGTGTGACCATAAAAAAAGGTGGTTTTGGCAAGGCGTCTATTACTGTAGATGCCGTTACTTTCACGGGTATGAACTTTTGCAGATTTATCTAAAATTCATTCCACGGGGTTGTTATTTTTTACAGAATTAGATATTCAATAATAATAATCAAATAACAGCATATGAAAAATGATCTGTTATTTACACAAATTACTAGTAAACATGGTAATTGACAAATTAACACAAATTAAAATAACTTCTTACCGCTAGGTGTTCTGTCAACACACAAGCGTTGGTAATCACAGAGTGAGCAGTAATCACAGCATGTGTGAATAATCAAAGTCAGCATAATTTGACCATCATGATGGCAATTTAACAGATATTGTGAAGAATTAATACAAATCCTTTTAATCCTGTTAACACTGGTCATGTATTACACCATTTACTAGTTTACTATTTACTAGTAAATACTCGTTTTTTGTCACTATGAACTCGCTTGCGTAAGAGGTAAAAACAGCTACATTCTATAAACCAGCATGAGCTTTGACTACACATCCGGTAAAATTACCTTTTACCACCAGGTGGCAAATGGACTATTGACAAGAAGGGCAGCGAGCGGGTGACAATAACCTGCATTGACGACAAGTGACTAGTCACGGCCCTCTTAGCTGTTAGTAAGGCTGGTCATTTGCGTCCCCCTCAATTGATTTATGCCGGCAAGAGTGAACGACCAATTGCCTCTTTGCAGTTATATTAGTATTATAACCAATTTTATTAATGGTTTCTTGGTTCGCTGGTCAAAACTTTCGCGGATAAAAGATTTCCGCAAAAAACGCGAAAGTAAATACCCCGCAAACAAAAAGGCATTTACAGTATGTCAGGGGATAAGGTGTCCCAAGAAAACTGGCTGGTTTATACATGGTTTTCAGTAGTAAGCGCTTCTGGGCTACAGTTCATTCGGGACTTTCAAGTTATGATGTTACGACATCAGAGTGACATCCCTTTGTGGTCACTTTATGGCATACGGGGGCAAACTGCCTATAATTTTACATTGAAGGTTGTAAGTAGTTTACAGGAAAATATAGTTGTAAAATGCTAACTTTTGCAAAAAAATAATATTTCTACCAAAAGATTAAGTTACACATTCATTCCATCCGACTGCAATATTATATATACCACTCATGTTAAATATCACGCATTTGTCCCCTCTTTACCGAAAATTGGCGACGTCATTTCGCAATGGGAGGTTACTCTGATGTTGTAACGTCATGACTCGAAAGCCCCGCATTGTTACGCTTCTGTATCAGTGGCTATATAATATCTTTACAAACAATTCTAGATGAATGATCGGTATAGAGATGTATAAATTAGCAGTAACGCAGGAGCATACCATAAGACACAAAAAACATTTGTGTCATGAAAGTAATGCAGGATTTCAGACTAAACCAGGCCTTTACCTACATGTACACATGTTGAGCTACAATGGTTCTGCGACTTCAGTCTCGTTTAAAGGTAATGTCTGTTCGCATTCACATCTGCTAAGAAGCTTAAGAGAATATAAATGCAATCATCCTCAGGGTCGTATTAATATTAAATATAGGTTTACCTTTCTGACAAAATCTGAACCCGGGCGAAAATCGAACTCGTGGCCCAGGGAAACGTTTTACAGGGGACGGTTTCCCTAGGTCGCGAACTCAATTCTCGCCCGGGTTCAGATTTTTCTGAACTTTTTTTTTTTTTCGCACATTGTCGGTAAACCTATATTTTTAAGAGAATATCAATAAAAAATCGGACCATCTATTTAAAGGAGGCTCACGCACTGGGCGGACATGTTTAACAAATTTTTGCCCCCGCCACTTTAGTGGGAGGGGATTTGGAAATGCTATAGGCGTCCGTCTCGCATAGCTTGCGCGACTAAAATTCACGTAAAAAAAGAAGTAGTGCTGAGCCCATCACAGAGGTGAATGTCAAGTGATCC
>JAVFBY010023574.1:0-13409 GCA_034781015.1 Tonicella lineata
AATATAACGTACAGAATTATTTTCATAAAATTTAACCTAGGCAAGGTGTATAGCGCATGTTTCCGCCTTAATTATCTCATTGCAGGATTATCTAACTATCTTCTAGCTACATTATTCAGAAAGTACAGAATTTTAGCTTGTAATTTTAGCTTGTGATTTTTTTTTTTTGATATTTTTTTTAAAAAGTTCGAATTTGAGCATTCATGCTACACTTTTTGGTCACTCAATCTAATTTTGACTCCTATATAAATGTGTACATGTATTTAGTCGGTTGCCATAGAAACCACAAAATCGATAGAAATGAACCAGTTTCAATAGGTGTGTACCTTAATAGGGTCCCCTATACATGTACCTATACACAAAACAGATGAAACTCCTATATATGTCAAACAGTATGTCTTTTATCATGTTCACATCATTCATACAGATGGACCAACGTCGAATGGGTACATGTAGATGGATGTTGTAATGGCATAATCCCAAACGCATAAATGTGATGGGATACAAATCAAGCCTTGTATCAGAAAATATATCGAACTGTAAATCAGGATTCAAAATGAAACTGCATCATGAAACAGAATTAAACTGCTCAAAAGCACAAAAAAGCGATATATCATTACAAATGAAAATGCACAACAGAATAAAATTGCACAAATTAACAAAGCCCATTGTGTGACAATAGCAAAATGCACGCTAGATAAATGAAAGCAAGCAGATGTCCCTACTCACATCATCTCCCCTATAACCTTCAGAATCCTCAGACTCGTCATCTTCCTCATCCTCATCCTCCTCCCCATAACCATCCTCATCATAACCATCCTCAGGAGAGGGAGGTAACTCATCATCTACCTACGACAACCAGCAAAGCATTCTTTCAGCGCAACAGTCTTGGTGTAGTACTTAACATCAGGGGTAAATCCCCCAACAGGTGGAACCGCGTTTAGCACAAATGTAGAAAATTAACATGGAAAGTAAAGGAAATGGACGAACAGATTTTGCTTTGGACTGGCACTTCATAATTCTGCATGGGGTACAGACACGAGCACCACTGGACTTCCCATCCCATACCCATCCCATACCCATCCCCCCCCCCCCCTGGACCATAGCCCTGGACCCGATCCCTGCGAGGACACAATCCCAGCCCGGACACAATCCCCGCCCGGGCTTTATTCCCCCGGACCCGAACCCCTCCCGCACTCAAGCCCCGCACCGCCCCCCCCCCAGGGACGAGACAGAAAAAGGAGAAAAAAAAAGAGAATAACAACAACACATAACAAAACCTACCTCCTGATGCCCTTTAACTCCGAGAGCACCAGGTCATCAGGAAGCTCCTGCCCAACCACCGGCATATGATTTGGGAAGAACTAAGTTTATAAAAATATATAAATTCCCCTTTCGAGAAATGTAGTTCTACATGTAGATGCATCAACTGCTGTTGAATTTTGATTACACGAGTAAATAACGCTGCTTTGTGATGCCGACTAATAGGATCAACATGAAACTGGTCGGCCTGGAATTTTTTCCCCAATTAACTGACAGCACTTTGAGATAAAAATTGAGGCCTGTTAATTGTTACAAGAAATTGTTTGATTTAATTAATCAAATCTAGTTAACTGGTGATGTTTTGGTTTGACAGCATTGAGTGCAGTAAATTCTACCTTTTTGAATAAAAATCCTCAAAAAATGAGAGAGATTTATTTTTAGTCGAATGCTTCCTGTTATTTTAGGGAAACCTATAAATCGGTTGTGCTAAAATGAGTTTGTATAACCCCTTTGGCCTGTTCCCCCAACAGCACTTGCTTGAGGAGGTGTAATGAAACTGTTCTTTTAATCTTACTATTTATATTTATGTCATACTGAGAATAAATCCTATTCATGGCAACACAGCATACCATTGTACTGTATTTACAAAAAATTAAACCAAGTTTTATAAACATTTTTATAAATGCAGAAAAAGAAAATTTGATATAAAGAGTACGGTCAGGTCAGTACCATGACCAGATTACTTTCATCTTCTAATAGATTACCGGTACATGTATCTGTAGAAGGCAGATGGAATAAACCACAAAAAACATTTGCTTTATACAAACAGAATATGTCAGCCTTGTCGCTTTTTAGAAGACAAGTTTAACTTTATGTTAATATGCCCCTATATGGGCCATTTTCACAGAAAGTGACAAATAATGGTTATTAAGACACATTCAGAAATTTGATGTTAAGATTTGCTTGTTTTAAAAGTTTATATTCTTCGAAAATGTGTTCATCATGTTTGTGGTGAAGCTAGATTCTGAGTTTTGACAAAATTACATACATTTTAAAAAAATGCCAATATGTCTTTACCGTTACATCATAAATAGTAGTTATAAAATGTAACGGTAAAGACAAAAAAATAGCAATAAAGACAATTTATAGACAAGCTATATAGACAATTATAACGGTAAAGACACATTTGAGTAACTGTAAAGACACATTTGAATAACGATAAAGACACTTTAGAGTCTGTGCAATTTTTTCTTTTACAGCAACAGCTTAAACAAGGTTTCCAATGGAGCCTTTACATGTACATGTCCATTATGTCACAGAAAAATCCCACATATTTTATTCTTTCCATTTTATGTCTATTCAACATTAACGGTAAAGACATCCTATTGTTCTGACATCAAGTACAAGTAGCCTTACTTGTAACTTTTTTTTATTAATATTTATGGACCATGCTTCTTCTTTCAAAGAAAATAGCTTCTCTGACATCCTGGTGCTTGTTTAGCATGTTTAGGTGCTGCTACGGTCAGCTACAATGTACCAGTAATAATAGGTCACAAGGTGCATTTATAAAACATTTGATAACGGTTAAGACATCCATCAATCAAAAGTATGTACACACGAAAAAACAACAATTTACAACCTTAACCTTTAATATTTTCTGATAAAATTTATTGTTGCATAAAATAAAAGCTGTGTAGATTTAGATTTTTAATTTAACATGTTTAAAGTAACAATAAAACATTAATGCTTTTATGACCAGAAGTTACAGTAGGCCTACCCCAGTTTGGACATGTAACAGAGTGGACATTTAGCTACTTAAAAAGTGTCTCCTTTCCTTGTAAAATAGGTTTTAAAGCCTGTGTCAATTTTTTTTAAATAGCAAAAGCTGAAAAAAAACATACCTATAATAAATTATTAAGACATTTGTTTTAATATTACATTTTACACGACGTTGGACATGTCTTTACCGTTATTTGTCCCTTTCTATGAAAATGGCCCATATGCGGAACTACGCTCACTTAGGACTATAGATTCCTAATTATTATTTCTCTCTACCAAAACAGAAATTGATTCATCTGTTAAGAAACAAAAAAGTGTTGATGTACATGTAATAAGAAATGTATTGATGTTTGTAAGGAAAGGGTTTATATAGGAGATCAATTGAACTCCCCAGTGCTGGATTCTTATATTGTAATATGTCATATGAACCCTACCCGCCGCTTCTACCTCAATATCGGTATTTACACTGTAAAATTGATCACGGCCTGATGTCTTTTGTCAATAAAGGTACATGTATATATATAAACATATTACATAATATTAATACTGGTCTTGAAGTGGGTTCAACAGTCCAATGCTTAACTACATGTAACCGAGTCACAACGCCGCCAAGTTCACTTTCGGAATGAGGAAAGAATGATATAAACCTACATGTAATGCACATGTATATATGGACAAACTTTTTTCATTCTTATATTTTTTTCATTCTCATAGATGTACATGTATCTAACAGACTTACTCCCTCTGGAATGTCCCCTGGTGATGGGATTTCTTCAGTAGGCGGCGCCACAACTTGCTCTGTGGGAGGCTCTGTACCAGGGGGTTGCGCTTCTGCTAGTGGTTTATAAATGTCTTTAATGTTTGGCCACATCTTTTCAGTAAAATGATATAAATCCACAGTGTCATGTTCTTCCATATATTCCTAGTAGAAATTTAACAATAGAAAACTTTATTTAATTATTAAAATAACTAATGTAGCATTAAAGAGGCTATACCACAGATTTTAGGCCAAAAATGGACTGAAACGAATTTGACCAGGTTTTCTATATTTTTGTAGTACATGTATGTCACAAAGTATAAGCTTTCAGAAAGTATCAGTTTACTTGGTCAATTTTTGGCCTAAATTCTGCGGTATAGCCTCTTTAACTGTTTTGAAAAAGATTTTAAAAAATGCTGATCCACATTCAATTTTGGATATTTAATCCACATTACAAAAGTTAAATTTAATCCAATGTACAAGTAGCTTCAATATAACATATTACATGTCATATCTGTTGAAGATATTGCATTCTTCTGGAGAGCTGTAAATTTAAATGATAGAAAAAGGACAATAAAAGGCATTAGTAAAAAATAATTGGTGTAGTGGTGCCCAAGGAACACTTTGTTGTTTTTTCATATAAATATCCTAACAATGAATAAACTCATCATCGCTTAAAATAACTTTGTTGGGGACATTCTGGGCTCAATTCAGCAAAACCAAGATTTGTCACAAGAAATACAGAAGATTAAATCACTAACATACATGTACATGAAATCTTTCATTGGAAATAGACCTTCAACATAAACAGGTCATATCTTTCATGATTAAGTACTGTAGATGCCTTTTTGTTTGCGGGGCATTTACTGTCCCGGTTTGCTCGGAAATCTTTTATCCGCAAAAGTTTTGACCAGCGAACAAATTAAGACACCATTAATGAAAGTGGTAATAATACTAAGATAACGGCAAAGAGGCAATTGGATGTTCACTCTTGCCGGCATAAATCAATTGAACGTGAAGAAAATGCCCAGCTAAGCGGACCGTGACCAGTCGTCCGTCAACATGGTCAATGCCGGTTAATGTCACCTGTTGGGCGCCCTTCTTGGCAATAGTCCATTTGCACCTGTTGCTAAAACGGAATTTTACCGTGTAGTAAAACCTCAGACTAGTTAGAGTGTACATGTAGCTGTTGTTACCCCCTACATACATGTAGGTGAGCTCATAGTGACACACAACAAGTATTTACTAGTAAGTGGCGTAATACATGACCAGTGTTTACAGGATTAAAAGGCTTTGTAATTATTCTTCACAAATCTCTTAAACTGCCATGATGATAGTCAAACCATGCCAACTTTTATTATTTACACATGCTGTGATTACTGCCCAATCTGTGGATTACCAACGCTTGTGTATTGATGGAACACCTACTGATGCGATGTTAGCTTGTGTTAATTTGTCAACTAATGGTAATTTGTGGTAAATAACGGATCATTTTTCAGATTTTGTTTTTTGAACAGCGAAATCCACACAAAAATAGCAGCCAAGCAAATGAATTTTAGGTAAATCCGCGAAAGTTTATACCCGCGAAAGAAAAGACATCTACAGTATAATTGCGCCTAGACTAAAAGCAACCAGCCTACAAAAACCCAACTGCCATCATTAATTAACATTATGCCTAGATTAAAAGAGGACATGCTTTGATGCAATTGCTACCAGAGTTGTTGGTACTTGTCGGACGGCATAAACTAAATAAATTTCATACAAAAAGCATAATTTTGAAGGCAAACTATTTATTTCAAAAGCAACATAAACATTCAGTACTTTATATGTATAACCAAAAGTGCATCTTTCACTCAGCCAAAATGTCATCGACTGCGCTAACACTTTTTGGCTGAAGTAGTACTCCGTATCTCCCTTGAGGCAGATACATTGTGTAGCTTTTATAGATGTTAGCTCTAGTGAGCTGCAATTTTTTGTTTAATATCTGAATATACTTGGTTTACAAATAATGAAGTATCATTTTAATTCATTGTTTTTTTATGATTACCTTGGCTTCTTCATCCGACACCACACCATTACCATCTATGTCAAATTCAATATGTGCTACCATCTCCAAAATATCCACACTGCAATCAGGGCAATAGTGCAACAAAAATAAATATAAAAAATTCATAACAGGAGAAAGTTTCATCTTTAAATTCTGGGTTAACTCGTGAAAAACCACCCCACACAGAGAGAGAATCACATGACACAAAAAATACAAGGACCACAAGCACCTGCTTAGTTACATGTACATTGTATGTTGACCAAGGCCTGTTCTGTAGAAAAGGGCTATGGGGAATGTCATTACCATACGATAGGGAAGGATTGAACACTTTATCAAGGATTATTCTGCCCAATTATTAGTGTCTGAATAAAATTTTTGAATTTAGTGTTGAAAATTTACACCCTTACAATACTGGAAAATTTCGAAGGCGGAAAGCTTGGGGTGGGCAGTGTATCGGCAACATTTGATGGCAATTGGAGAACACTGTAAGGTTTATTTTTATATCAATATTTTGGGAGAATAATCCCCCGATAAAGTTTTCCCTATCGTATGGTATTGACCTTCCCCAAAGCCCTGTTCTATGGAACAGTTAGTACTTGATCCCCATATATGATAGCTACCTCTTGCTGTGAAGAACAGGCTTTCTACTTACTACAAGTGTAAGCAACAGAGGCAAATGCAAGAGATGTACATGTACCAGGACAAAAGTGTGTGTAAATATTTCAGTATTAAAAGAGTTATCTCCCTTGATACCTTCAATTCATTTCCTGAGATTGTGTTGTCCTTGTTTTTATCAATCAAAACAATACTGTTCATTCTTTCTCCTCTATCCAACCTGATGAGTTTATAAATCAAAATTAGTCTTCTGTGCAGTTTACTCACAAATATTATAAAAGTATTTTCAAGAATAGATCAATCAAGAAATTACGAATTGTGATGGCCATCCTAATACTAAAGTTATTATCATTGATTGAATGATTTATTGCGTTTAAAAACATGCTTAGTATATTTCACATACATGTACATTGCTTGGGTGGAGGAAACCATCCTTGGCGTCACTGGCATCATAAAAGACAAGACGGAACACGGAGAAGGTGAAACACATAGCATAACAAAATTGCTAGGCTTTATGATCCCCTCAGCCCCTAGAGCATCCGGAAGTTCCAGCTAACCCCCTGTTTGGCCTTGTGTGTTTGATTGGTGTTTAACGTCGTATTAAAGGGTACATGTATTTCACTTTTCGAGGTTGGTTTCTCCACTTCTTACTCTGCACTACTTAATATGGGAAAATGAAGAAGGTTGTTAACCGAAGTCACATCATGTGATTTGCTCATATACGTATATTCATATACATGTACCTATGTGACTCCCTCTGTACCTACATGTAAGCAGGTAAGCACGGGCCCTCTAAAATAGTATACATCTACATGTAGATCTATTGAATGAAGATGGAGAATGACCTACACATTGTCACTGTTGGTGTCTATTTCTGTGAATGCATCCCCAGCCCTCAGCTTCTCTTTTTCTGCTTGTTTCTCAGCTTTTACAGCTGAAAAAAAATAGAAGATATTTTAACAGGTAAAAAAAAAATACATCGGTACTAAAAATTGTGAAAATTTATTTGTCCAGCCTCTTCTACTGAAATTAAAAATAAAATCATCAAATTCCCTGCATCTTGAACTGTTATGTCTCTATGGACATGATGGAAGTGAAAAATGTGTACTGACTGATTGCTTGGTGTTTGTCCTCCATTAAAAAGTTGTATGGCTGTCTATTGTTGTCTTAACAGTTGAGAATTCTATGATTGGTCTGGTGGTTGTACAATACACTGTACATACATGTATATTCTTCCAACAAGCTTAAAATGTTGTGTTTGTTTCTGTCATTCCAAAAACTACTAATGCATGTACTTAAAACATGGATTGCGTGTTAATTTTTTCTCCTGTTTAATTATTTGTGATCAGTCACTATTTTCAGTATTTTTGGGGTGTTTTATGTATGTTATGTTAGTATTATTTTTGTTCATGATATGACTTTCTCCACTTGAAATAAAATTAGTTTAAAGATGAAATATACATGTCTGGACTGCAGTGTTTTGTCCAGTGTCTCATGTCAATCAAATCAGTCAGTTGGACTAGGTCCAGTCAATCAAATGCATTCTATATGACAATTTTTATTAACCAAAAACAACTGTCTTCACACTACACATTCCTGATCTTGTATTAGCTGAATGTATGTCAATATCAATCAATAAGTATAATGATTTAAAAAAATTAATTCCATTCTTGTATCAACTTATTCCAGGTCAATAGTCCTTTAATAGCCAAAAAATACAATTCCTACCCTCCCAGGCAGCTTTGTGTTTCTCTTTGGCTTCTTTTTCTGGTCCTTCAACTTCATTCTTCTTCGCTGTAAATAAAACAAAACAATTGGAAGTCAAATATAGGCCGGCTGAAGTTATACCAGAAATTGTTTTTCAAATATCAACAGGGATTCAAAGAAGTGAATTTCTTAAAGGTTCTCCCAAGTGTGTTTTAAGTTTGGCTTAAAGGGCTAAATATATAAATATAACAAGATAAGCTACCGTTTAGAAAAAGTCTGATAATTTTCTGATTCTTGTAACGGGTCTTATTTAACGTTATAATTATCACACTTTCCCCTGGTGACGTCACTGACGTCATGTTATTAGTATTGGGAATAAAATCCCCTTGTTACGTCACCTGATTTTTAAAGCCTAATATATCCATAACTATTGCAAATTTTTCAATGAAACATTTTGAAAATCGCACAGCAGTTAATGGTGTACTTTAAGACAATTTGTTGGTAAACATGTAGGCCATTTGGGAATACCTTTAGGTACCAACAAGGTTTCACAGACCCAATATTGAATTATTACAAATCTATCTGGCCTATCAATGACAATGAATGACGAAAATTCAATGTATTAATTTTATTAAAATCTAAAATCATATTTCAAATTTAATTTCTTTGAAAATATTGAAGAAATCACCCTGGGAAAGAAGAAGTATTGAATTTTGTTCATGTCAAATTGAGTATTTTATTCAGCCTACAGGCCTGTTACCGGCAGGAATCCCAGATCAAACTCTGAAATTGAGCTTTTTGACTTAACTTTATCACAAATTTTTATCAATGATACATCTACAATTGTGCAGGTTTTTAATTGATTGCTTGCTCGGTGTTTAACACTTTGGGCAGGGGTATTTCTACTATATGGAGGCGTGCTAGAAGTTAAATGGGGGCAGGAAACCACCCTTGACGTCAGCAGCAACATCAAACGACAAGGACGAGACAATGACATGGCTTCACAACAAATGGACTTACTGGTGCCCCTCAGTTATATGAGCATCAGGAAGCTCCTGCACCAACCACCAGTTGATGATTTTTGATACCTCATTAAAATACTCACTTTCTAATTCTGTTTGTTTACTTTCTGTACTCAGTCTGTCGGTTTCCAATTGAGTCAACCTCAACTACAGATGAAAAAAATAGCACATCTTTATATGGCTATGCATACATGTAAATTGTATATTTTATATAAACGTAGTCAAGAAAATGTTACTTAGGTCTACCTGCGTAGCTTACGTTCAACGTAATTGTAATGACGACAGAATACCTTCACTGCTAGACGTCATGGTTATTACGTTAAGCATAAAGCTACGCACGCTTTGTAAGACTAGCCCCTGGACTTTAATAGTTGTAACATATGCAACTTTACCTATACAAAAACAAGAGCCATTCTGAGAACAGCGTATCCCCATGGAGTTCAAGCATTCCCACTGAAGAACATCCCATCATAAGTTTACAATTTAAACTCATAGTTGCATATTAACTTTGTTTAGATCAATGAAATTACATACTAAAAGAAACTGACGTTATTATTTTTTGTATTGCTTGTTTTTATTTAAATCGAGAGGTAAAGGCAAAAAGTAAAACAATTGCAAGACTCCAAAGGGCCCTAACTCTGTTAAATATATAGTGGCGACTAGGAAAAATCTTCACGCACATCCTCAATTCATACCGATGATATCCGCAAAATATTATTGAAATCCAACTTGAACTTTAGGAGGAGTTGTGTTTACAAGGGAAAAATATAGTAAAACAAATGGCAAAACTGAAAGGGCCATAACTCTGTTAAATATATAGTGGCAACTTGGAAAAATCTTCACACACATCCTCAATTCAAAAATATAATTGAAATCCAGTTTGAACTTTAAGAGGAGTTGCGTTTACAAGATACTGTCATACTGGCAGACAGACAGACGGAGGGACAGACGGACAGACAGACGGACGGTGCTGATCGCTGTATATCCCCATGCATATATGCCATGGGGATAAAAAGGATTCACATGTATTTAATAAGCACATGTACATGTAACAAATAAATAAATAAAGAAAAACTAATTAATGACAAATAACACGATATTGGTGGCCCACTTACATTACGTCTATACAGTCCTATAATTTCCCTGTATAAAATACTAGTGTCATTCTGATTGTTTACACAGATATTGTGTAATACTGCGGACAGAACAGCTGACTGTCACCATGTTTATAAGTGGTGAATTCCACTGAGCCTGTTCACATGCTCTATTGACCAAAGCTTATTACCACAACACGTTACACCTCCAGGCTATGTATAGCTGATTATAGACTGTCAACAACAAACACACAAGAAACATCTACATTCTACATGTAGATCCGTGATCCTAAAATATAGAACACTACATCAAATAAATATTACCAGAGGGTTTGAACTGTATGAACTGTCAATGGCAGACTTAGTATCTAAAATTTACAAAAAATTACAGTGTCATCATGACATGTCCCCCCAAAAAATCATACACGTTAATAAACAGTATACAATGTACTAAAACTACTAAGTTTGCAAGTTTGCCCGGTACCATACTCCATTTAGCACCTTTGTAAATTCTGGAAAATTTTACAGAACAATCAGAATCTCAATTTGATTTTAAAAAGCCATGAACAATCTACCCCAAACAGAGAATCGTCCTCACTATCTGCCTTTAAAAATAAACTGATGAATCCCTCTTGAGGAATAATAACTCCCCATGTAACCATTGTAACATAATCATTTTTGTATGCATATATTTTATATTTCCGACACAACTGTTGACAACAACAATAGGGCATCTCAAATTTCCTTTGTCTGCATTTATTAATTTTTAAATTTTTTTATTTACAGTATTCTGAAGATTGAATTGTTTCCTATAATAATATACATGTATATTAGGCCTGTGTATATGTAAACATTATATTTACTCATGTATGTATGTATGCATGTATATATATATATATTTTTTTTATTACTATTATTATTTTATTTTTTTTGTTATATTGTTCTTTTTTTTCTTCTTTTTCTTTGTTTTTTTGTTGTTGTTGTTGTTTTGTCTGATTCTATGATATTGTTTGTTGAGGGACTCTGGGAAGAACAGTTATATAACTGACAGAGTGCTTGTTTGTTATTGCTTTCAATACCCTCAGAAAATAAAGCTATATTTATATAAACTCACAGGATAAATAGTCAACAAACCAAGGAATTACAATGCAATGTTCTGTTTTTATGAACATACGTGTTACATACCGGTATTTTATTTGTCATTAAGACTTAAAATACCTACAACATGTAGCTTGTTTTGTTATATTATTATATCATAATAATAAATAAATTTTATAATCATTAGCATTTTTGGCTCTATACAAAAAATAACTTATGAGCAGATGAACATTGAAATTAAAAATAATAAATAAAATGAAAATTTTTAAATAAAATGTCAATAAACTTGGTTACTTTCAACAATTCACAAGGAGTTGAAAATTACAAAGATACATGTAGATGTTTGCTCTTGAGAGTTTTTTGGATTGTTTTTTCTCACACTTCTCGCATTATTTGTCATCTACTTTTAATACACAAAGCAACATGTTCTATAAAGATAGAGACAATTGCTTTTCTATATTTTGAGAATGTGCAATATAAGCTTACCATATCAAAATAATAATAAAGTGACTTTTAAGTCTATAAAATATTACATTATATGCGGGTCACATTATGGATTTTACAGACTTTATTATTATTTGAACACATAATGTCACACATTCTCAAGGTTGATACTTTAGGAAAGCTTATACTTTGGGTCATAGGCTACTAGAAAAATATAGAAAACCTGGTTTAATTCGTTTCAGTTGGTTTTTGGATTAAATTCTGCAGTATAGCCTCTTTAAAATTTGTTTTATTACATTTATGCCAGTAATTCATTTACTTCAGTTTACTGACATGAAATAACTAATTTACTATCCATTAATATAACACAAATTCAAACAGGTCTCCAAAACTCCTTTCAAATCTATCTATGTATTATACAGTTACACTAGTTAATTCAACAAGAGATGAACAAGAACAAGATGCTGTCAATGGTCTTTTCTTATCACAATTCATGTGACCATTAAATTATGGCATTGGAACACAACAGCTGCACAACGTGTTGGTCACAGTCCATAAAACATACACATGTTCATATTTAGACTTTTTAAAATTATAATACATCTTGACTAACATAATACAAGGTTTAATCTAAGAGTACATTTATCAGCCTTCTGCAGCAAGTTTCCATTGTACATGTAGGCCCTACAGTATGTATATGTATAATGATCTAGATTGTCTGGCTGAGTGATCAGTAATTTACAGCTGCTGTTATTAAAGAGAGTTAATTTAAGGGAATTCTCACTACCCATATGTTGCTCCAGATCATCTGCCTTCTTCATGTTCTTAGACCACCAGCTTCAGGGCAGGATATTGTTGGGTGGGCCATTGAAGGGGGTTACAGGCTTTAAGAACTAGCGACATTTTAAATACTGCACTCAAACTCCATCTACCAGCTGCCAGAGAGAAACACACACAATAGTCCCTAACTTTTAACTGTTGATTGTTTGGGTTTTAAAAATCTACGTAGTCCTCTGAACAAAGAAGAGCACATACACAGTTGGGTTTACTTTAAATAGCAGATTTTATCGTAAAAAAGTACTGAATTTAAGTGTTGAATTTAAGTAAGAGTTGACCGTTGACCTGTGACATCATGACAAGAAAGATCACCATGTAGTCAGAATGACTACAACGCAGAACCACAAGAAGATTTAAACAAAATTTGTTGCTTTGTAGGTCATTATGTCTTTTTATTCATAAAAAAATCAAAATGTGACATTATGTGTAGAAATTTTTTGAAATAATTTGTGTCGTTTTATTAATGATTGGTCGAAATCCTTTGCCCAGGTTGGAGAAGATAGAGTCCGATTTATAATATACAGGTGCTGCAATGGGCACAGGGACTACAAAGTGACGTGTGGATTACTTCTGTTTCAGTTCTGCATAGAATGGTCTCTTGGCTGGACACAATGTGGTAGAGTAAAAGTGACCTATCAGCCCTCCTGTCTTTTGAAAGTCTTTTTATACTGGTAGACGGTAGTTGTTGGTTGATATACATACAGTCATTAAAGGACAAGTCCAGCCTTTTTTCAACCTAAACTTAT
>JAVFBY010023685.1:0-13406 GCA_034781015.1 Tonicella lineata
GGAAACCACTGTTCACGTCACTGGCAACGTGAAAGACGAGACAGAAAAAGGAAAAAAAGAAGAAAAAACGACACCACAAAAAAATCTACTTCCTGATGCCCCTTAACTCTGAAAACAACAGGGTATTAGGAAGCCCAACCACCAGCTCCACGTTTTGATGGCCCGGGAACACCAGATTTTTGAATGAGCTTTAGGGACACCTGGGAAATCCCTAATTTCCAACCCCTGTGGGCTGTGGGGAATGCCCACAATGCAGCTTTTGATCTACGGTGCTGTGGAGAGCAACCACAGTCAACATGTTACTTCTAATCTATAGGGCACAGGGGAGTACTGTAGTTTGTTTGTTTGTTTGTATTTTCACCAATATAAATATAAATTATTTCATAATTTACAAACAGGCTCAGGTGGAGAGCAACCATAAAGTCAACCGGCTTAACGGATGATCAGTAGTGCTGTGGGGGAGCAGCCATGAAGTCAACAGGCTTAACGGATGATCAGTAGTGCTGTGGGGGAGCAGCCATGAAGTCAACAGGCTTAACGGATGATCGGTAGTGCTGTGGGGGGGCGTCTTTTTTTCAACCTAAACTTATTATTTTTAGCATTTATTTGGTAAGACATTAAAGAGTGTGACATTGGGAACCGATAAAGCATAACTTTTAATTTGTTCATTTTAAAAACGAAAGTGCGTCCAAAATCGCCGATAAGGTAAGGTCTCTTATATACCCGTCTAGTCATGAATGCCTTGGTGTATCCTCTCTGCACTCTTTATCTTTGTTATGTTGCTGTTGTTTAGTTGTAGATGTAGTGCACAACGGCGCATCTGCAGGGAGACGTGCACTCACGGCCAGGTACATTACATTCTCAGCGATTTTGGACGTCACTTCCGGTTTTTAAATTTACTTATTTACGGCTATGCTGTATTGGTTCCCAATGTCACCCTCTTAAATGTTTTTCAAAATAAGCGTTAAAAATAAAAACTTTATGTTAAATAAACGCTGAGCTTGTCTCTTTAGAAGCCTTTATATGATTACGACCCCTGGATAATAAATGGGTTTTGTCAGAATTCTTATATCCATTATATTAAGGCTTATTTGGGTTCTGTTTTGTTGTTGTTGTTAAATACCTGTGCCAATGCTTTACATAGAGAAAAACTGACAGCCTGTATTCGGGTGAGCTCTGGCCCTGCTAACCAAATGACATGGGCTCGATCCTCGGTGGAGGAATGTTAATTTGTCTTTCTTTACGTTTATATATTTATATAAAAAAACACGCCACTTAAAGCTATATTATATGCCCTCGTTATTATTTAAATGAAGTAAAATATTTCAGTTATACAATTATGAATTTTTCCGGAGTTTCTCTGCTTGTCAATATTAAATGTCAGTCCCCTTCACATATCTGCCAACTTCGATGTTGAGAAAACGCCAGTGTAGAATATACTTTAATTCTGCAACTGTTAAACACACCCGTAATTGCAGAAACTTAATGTACATGCACCTTAATTTGTTTGGGGACACATTTATATCATTCGTATGATGACATGCTATCCCAATGGATGAAATAAATAACCCTTGCATGAAGCTGTACAGATACAAGGACTGGTACAACACGACCGCAAGAAACATAGCACAGTGTTGAAACACTAGGGCAACGGAAACCTGTAACCAGCCACCTAGCACCTACCTTAGAGAGGACTTCCCTAGTGTATAAGTGGAGATGAGATTTTGCCTTATAGAAGAGGCTTGAGATATATAGGCCCATAAAATACCAGCATTAAAGCTCATGTATATTAGGGTCAATTTATAACCAAGTGCCAGTTTAATACTAAACGGACAATACCGTTTGACGAGGCACTAGGGATGTCTGCTTGTTAATGCAATATAGTACGCCATCCCAGCCTAAATCTATCTTAATTGCCATGACAACCAGTGCTGAATGTGTTGCATAGTTATGGCAATTGTGACCAGCTAAGGCTAAAATCACAGTTATTTAATATATGGTTTTACCATCAATAGTGACCATTAGCAACTCTACACATGCACACACCCGTACATACACACGGCACACATAAAGGCATTTCCTGACAATTTATTATATACCAGAGCACAATATTGTACAGCATCGTGACCTGTACATGATCGTTATATATGCAATCGACCAAGACAGGTTGAAACACTTTGACATGAGAATATAACTCATAAGACGGTGTGTCAGTTCACAGGTACCTGATTATTATTGTATATCGTTATTGACTTCAATCCGCATCCAACATAAAAAAAACATCAGACAAATCAAGCCCATGCATGAGCATATACAAAACATACAATTACATATATCGGCGGAAATCTAAGCATAGAAGACAAGAGAAAAAACATATAGGGCCGAATTCATAAAGCTGATTTAACTTTTACACGCGTGTAAAAATACTAGGCTTCATGGTTTGAGCCAGGGTTGATCGCATGATTAGTGCCTTTACACGCGTGTCAAATTTAAAACACCTTTATGAATTTTTATTTTTATTTTTCAAAGCATAATTATATAAGGAACATACGAGGAGAAAGTGATTTTCATCTTCAATAGCGTTACAATTAAAACATTTTCTCTCGTTAGTGGGGATTTTATTTGACTTGTTCCAATTTACCTTTATAGTATAGGCCCCCCTATAGTCTCACTTATTTGCGAAATCCGATTTTGAACAAAATGATCCTTACATGTAACCTTTGTTTTACCGTGGATAAAATGTCCGTTATGAGCGAGATAAGATCACCCAGGTTAGTTAACACGCTTTTAATATTGGACACACATTTATTCCTATTATATCTTGTCAAATGTCAATAACTACATATAAGTGGTTGTTGGCTTCTCGAGATGTAACCCACCCACGAACAACCTTGTCTCTGAGAGTTAATCTAGAAGATATTTGTTGTTTTTATTTATCGACTTCCACGTGCCAGTGTGATTTAATGTTGAAAAATACACACACTCTTCGTGTAGTAACATGTACGTGGTTGGATATGATATTGACCAATTATGAGCAGTATATTTGTATTTCTGCCAAGTTCATCATAAATGATGTCATTTTTGTACTGGAACCTTTTTGCAAAATTTAGTGTGAATTTGTTCTTTCATAGCAACATTTCCAAAGTCCCGGTCTTCTTTACCATACTGAAAAGTGTGTAGCACTAGGATGTGAAACAAATCCCATAGGTCTTTAGGTCTTAGATTTACGAGTTTATAGAGATAATTTTTCATCATATGCATGAGCATAAATAGAATTTCTGTCTCATCAGATAATGCTTTTTATTGTTCCAATTTAAAAAGGCCACCCGTGGTGAAAACCATCACAAGATAGCAGAACTTACTTACAATTAGAAATGTAAGTAGCTGACACTGTGGAAAAATCACGGGCAGAAAAATCTGAATCCGGGCCATGAAGATGATCATGTCCATGAAGGGATGATTATAATAAATAATCGAAACACTGTATCTTCAAATATTACTTACAATATATGCTGACCTCTTTCGACTGCCCTACAACAGTAACTATAGTCACTGGACCTTATTCACTATGCGCATGCGCAGATATTATGGGGGTCAGGCCACTATGGCCAAACACACCACAGGCGTCTTAGGTCTGTTGAATAGGCCAATCCCCTGGGTGAGCTCTTCGCAAGACGGCAATCAGCCCTATTGAACGCTCGCTTGGCCACACAATAAAGATATCCGTTTAATTTATTCCAAGCCTAAATGTTTGTCTACTATTCTGAGACCGACCAGACACAAATTGTAGCACATCTATGTTAAAGAGTTTGTGGACAATTGTCATTTATTAATGTAAATCATTCATTTCCGCATTGTGTGACGCCATCTTGGTTTGCTCCGGCTGCTAGACTAGCCTAACCTACCACGGAACTAGCCGGTGTGGCTGTGGCGTGGTAAGAATGGCGTCATTTTGACTAGAATGGGTCAAGCTCTGACAGATTCGGCTTTCCACCCTATATGTGACTATAGTAAGTATTGACGTTCAGTCGAAAGAGGTCACTAGTGTCAAGGTTTTCAGTATCAATAGTGAATTTAATATCTTTCTTTAACTTTTCGCTTTACATTTGACTTTGATACATATATCTGCATAGAGCAACAGAAGCAAATAAAAACAAATAATGTGCAGACCTTTAGCGCCTGAAAAAAATCTTTTAAATCATTAACGTAGGCCTACATCGAAAACAAAAAAAAATGAGATACATTCACCTTGTTTTACACCTGTGCACGCCCCTAGGAGCAGCGGTTTTTTAATACATCTATATATCCACTAAGAAAGAGTACAGCCGCTGCTAAAACAAGACTATACCCGCCATTGCCGCCACAGAGTGCTATTACAGACTTTAGTTGCCAAGGGCCAATCAGGTTAGGTTTTAAAGTGGCGTGTTTTGTTTGCATTTTTTTACGTAGTATACAAGGCTCAAGGTCCAACAAGTCAAGAGAAAATCAGAGAGAGTCATGACGTAATTTTTCTGGAACCAATCAGTGTTAATGTAAAGGTTCAGATTGGATACGGTTATTACAGGTATATAATTGGATAGTCAGTAATAGCTCCCCCCATGACGTCAATCGCGGGGGAAAATCAGCCTTGTATTTGCAGCGGCTGTATTGTTTCATTGTAGATATATTATATTCAAAGCCACTGCTCTCAGGGGCCTGACTAAGGTAGTTATACCTGTGCAACATTAACACTCTTCATCTAAATTGTTATTGCATAACACTCTTGATTTTACAGATTCATACATGGAGACAATACAATCAAAAAAATTCCAACAGATTTAAATTAAAAAGCATTTGTAAAATGTTTAAAAAAATATATATTAATTGAAAGGACTATTCAGACGGCAAACAAGGCAGATAAAACTATAAGGACAATGGTAATGTCCGTCAGTAAGTCTTAGACTTACAATACAGGCAATCGACTTTTAAAATATCAAATGGAATATACATGTACCGTTTTGCACAATACATCATTCACTTTTATGATTGCCTTTGTCTCATTTGATTTACAATAATTTGTTACACCTATTATGATAATAGTTATATACATTCTCTCTTAAAAAAAAAAAATGTTTACAGTCAACCTTGGTAAATGTTAATTTTGTAAATTTTGGAAATCGAGGCAACTCGGCATTTGACTTGAGTAACATAATTCATCATTTAAGAAACTCCACAATTTACCTGACTGTTTGTCATCTCTAGCCACACATGTTTGGCATTGAGTGCAATATGAACGAAGTCTTTGTACCGTTGTAATTTGAGACCCATAATTGTACAATGTAGTTCAAACTTGATAGATAGCTAACAGCTGAAACTCAATTGAAGTGTTTACCTCTGACTTAATGAAGCTGGATGTCTTACAACCACTTACACAGATCGAGTTTGAAACTTGCCTGGACTTTAATAGCCAGTCAAAAGCTTCGTACCCAACATTTGAATTTATCTCTGTCATAGTCCACGCGTCAGTCATATCATGAAGGTTGGCTGCGCAGTGAATCGCCGATACCTATTGGAATAACGGCTTTGAAAGATTAAGTATTAATTCTTCATTCGCGTTCTGAACAGTTAATACACTGGGAGTGTTTGTGTACGAGTGCCGTACTAGTCTACGATGTTAAGTGGCTAAGAAGTTCGAGTGGTTTTCGTTGATCTCCGTAAGTTGTTGACTGATGGTTAGCACTACGTCATGAGCAGACGGATCCATTATGGCGTTCCGTCTGTGTCAGGAATGTCGATATTAGTTTGGTTTCCGCCTTCACACTCAGATAGATCCAGCCAGCTTTATTGATCTGAACTCTCTTTGAAACAACGTGGAATAAGAAGCAACACGCAGCCATGCTGGGCGTAAAAATGTTGCATAGAGATTCCTTTATACTGTATTATAGTATAATAGACAATGGGACCATATAACTCCTCTTGAATCTAATTGGCTCTCGACGGCCTTAAAATCTCTATTTGGCAGGATTCTCGCAGGTGCAATAATTAATACAGCAATGTCTGCAAATTCGTCTAGAATATTTCCATCTTATATTACTTCATTCTATTCACTAGAAAAGGCAGCAAAAGGTAATAAATACATCAACAGATAATACAATAATACGATAAATAAACATCTGACTAAGGCAAACATTACAAATTTAAGGGTTTATAATTTAGCGTTGTCTCTTATAAACAGTCACCGTCGTGACTAAAGAAATACTGTACCACGAAATCAAAGAATACAATATTTGGTTAGAACATAAGTAAGGGTAACATGAATGTATAAACAAACATATTTCAAATTATCTGGCGGGAAAAGAAACCCCGAGGGACTTATTATATGCCATACATATATAAATATGGTATGTACGGAGAGGCTGATTCTCAAACTAGAATATTATATTACTATCAAGCAAAGCTGCTAGGAAGAATTTTAAATACACCAAGGGATAAACAAATATGGCGTTGCGTGTAATATGTACTGAAAGATTGATATCACTGGAAATAGGCCCGCTAGGTCGTAAGAAGATTACTAAGTTGTACTGAGAACAATATAGTTAAAAACAACAGATGGAGAGAAGAGATTTAATTTCGATTTAAACAGCGAGAAGGAAGATCACTTTTTTAAAAGCCCGAGGACAGTTTGTCCCATGCATTCTAGCAACTTTAATTCTGCGTGAACAGAACGTAAAATGTGTTCTATGGTATGGTCTGTAAAGAAGCTGCTCAAGTAGGGTATATTAGGTGGTTAATTTGAAAGGGATTCATCAATTTAAGTTAGTACTTGAGAAATAAAGGGGAAGCATGTTCCAATCTATCCGATAATGATATCAGTCAAACTGCACGATTTTGGAGATTGATCAGTGGGACCAGATGAGTTTGATAAGTGTTGGCCCATATGATCTCACAATAATTATGTAAGGAAGGAATATATAAGCGCGAAATACATAGTAATTAGCGTTTTCTTGTTGAGAGTACATCTATGTTTAACATCAGCAAGTACCCTAAGTTTCTGGAGACGTTCTTACAGATTTTACTTATATCATTTGTCCATGTCAGTTTATTATTGTTTGTGGCTCCTAAGAAAATAAATGTGTCAGTTTTTACATTTAATTTGTAAAAAAAAAATTGAACAGAGTTATTTTTATGGGGAACTTTTCTATTATTTGGAGATAACATTAGTATTTTGTTTTTAGTAATGTTAGTCTGACAGGCAAGTTTTAGCCAGTTGTGAATTTCTAAATAAGTTTTACAATACAGGGTGTTCCAAAAGTCTTGGTCACATTTCAATTTCACATATCTGATGAACTATGAACGGTACTAAGATAAAACTGGTATCCTTTTAAAGCTAAATCCATTAGCTTTAAAATGATACCAGTTTTATATTAGTTTTATCTTTTACTAAGATAAAACTGGTATCCTTTTAAAGCAAAATCTATTAGCTTTAAAATGATACCAGTTTTATCTTAGTACCGTTCATAGTTCATAGTTCATCAGATATGTGAAATGGAAATGTGATCAAGACTTCTGGAACACCCTGTATAATAAAACACCAGGTGATTATGTTGTTGATATTGACGCAAGAAAATATATTGACCTCGGCTGACGCCTCTGTCAATATCTTTCCTTTGGGTCAATATCACAGTATAATCACCCGGTAGAAAATCCATTATACTGTATAATATCAAAAGTGCTTAGCTCTAGTTTTATTAGTATATAAACGGCCTTTATTTTTAAATATATAAAACGTGTTATTAGATTCGTATAAATATCCAACTATTTTATTAAAATAGTAAAAATCGTTTTCTTAATACTATTTGTATTCTTTTGTTTTCGTATTTGTATATTCGCATCAGAATATTATTTATTTTAAAATTTTGTTTTTCAGAACGAAATGTCGAGGAATGCAAAAGTGTGCTTCAACGAAACGCCATGGTATGTTATAATTAGTCATTTATGTCTTTATTTGTGTGTTTTTTTTATGTTTGGTGTATATCCGACTACAGGTGGTCCCTATCGGTCGCCTAATCGCATATTTTCGTCTACGGGCTACGTCTAATTTTTGCTCCTAATCATGATAAATGTCCTAACCATATAGCTCCAAATCATGCAATTCAACCCGTTACATTGCATAAGGTCGACTCACTTTGGCAAATTGCTCCCTCTAATCATAACAAATCTCCTAATGGAATACTTTCTGTGGGAGTATTTATATAAGTCGCGCCAAACCGTACAATTTGCGTCGCTTATCTGCATGATTTTGCCCCTTGGCGAACCGGGTCTAGATCTTACTCATTCCCATGTTGCGGCTTTTGTTGTTGTTGTTATTTCTGATGTAACTCTAACCAAAGGGTCTATATTTCTCTGCCAATAATGCAAGGATTGCTCTGAAAATTTAGCAGTAAATACATGATGGTAATTCGCAAGTTATAACGGAGCCAGAGTTTTCAATTTTACCATGAGCACAAATGTAAAAAAAAAAAAACGATAGTATAAAGCAAGGACTTATAGAAGGCTGCTTGGTGATTGGGCCAGATTGGCTTATAAATGTGTGACTGGGCGGAGTTTTGGAGACAACTGAGATATATCACACATTTATAGTTATATAAATGCAGAAAAAGAAAAGTTGACATGCAATTAACCTCCGGGAATCAAACCCGGGACCACACGTATATATAGCTCAGACCATTTTTACATTGTCCAACGTTTGCTGCTCAGCGTAGAATTTTGACATTCAATCATTTGACATTATTCTTCTTTTCGACTTTGCATAATTTTTTTTATATTGGTAATGTTATATGGTTATTTTAAGTAGGTCTATTTTAAATTTAAAGCCAACAAAAAAGTGCCAATTAAGCCTGCGCCAATTAAACCCAACGTTAAAAAACACAGTTTCAATTGTCTAAAATTGACCGAAAGAAGAACAAATGTCCTAATTAGGCTCAATCGTGACGACCTCTGTTTTTTCTAAAATTATAAGTTGTAGTGAAGCAACTCTATTGATTGATTATTAAGTAAAGATCATTGATCATTATTCGAATAAAACATTAAAGAGGCTATGGCCCAGAAGTTAGGCCAAAAATCGATTGAAACGAATTAAAACGGGTTTTCTTTATTTTTCCTAAAGTAAAAGCTTTCGGAAAATATCAACATCGAGAATGCGCTATATACCGTAATAAAAAAGTTATGAACTCTGTAAAATCTTTCAGTCGATTTTTGGGCAAAATTCTGCTGTATATATAGCCTCTTTAATTGAATGGGAACGTCATCGTCTTTAATATAAAAGCAACGCGTATTCTTTCTGTCGTTGTAACTGGTTTAAATGAAAACTAAACTATACACCGAACATATATAGTCTTCTTTTATTTATATTTATTGTTTGACTCTCCTTCATAACTTTTTTTTAACAAAGTAAGCCATTTATCTATACGTTATTGTGAAATAACCTATTATATTATACCTATATCAAGTTAACCATATTTTTAAAAAATCGGTGAAGTAACAGTCATTCAGAATATATAAAGTTAACTACTTCTGTCATCCTATACTATATGGTAAAATCATAAATGTTTATTAAAAAAAAAAATAGTTCAATCTGAACTACATGTTTGGTGAGTTTGGCGGATAAGTAGAAAAAAAAGTATACAGATAAGGGAAGTAATTTGTACAATAAGGCGCAAATTATATTAATAAGTTCACAAAACGTATATATGCTTCAAAGTTGTATCATTAATAGGAGAGCGATGTGGGACATTAAACAATTAAGGGACGTAAATTGTACAGTTTGGCGCAAAAATGTAAATAAGTGTACAAGATATCATGAATAGACTGAAACATTCTATAGATTAGAGGCAGGTAAGCATTACGCGAAAACATTAGATTAGGCAACCAACAGCCCTATCTGATGGTCAAGTCTAACTTTGGGTTCCGGACAATATCTTGTAAATGGCTTATCTGATTCGATTCAGACTTGGTTAATATTTCACACTTGGGATGTTGTTTAAATATTAATATTCAAAGTGACAAGATGTTGCTTGTTTTTCAAAAATGATGTTCGCCTACCAGTGCATAATGTCACTTGACGGCAAACTTTACATTTGGTTTTCGTCTGTCCAAGATTCGTTTTCTGGCATAACAATGAAAATGGCTCATCAAATTCTAATAAAAATAATAATACAATGTTGTGTCATTGTTCAATAACACAAGATGTCTCTCGGAAATATGTTTCGTTGATGCCAGTCCTTCCGGTAGCGCTACCTGGTGGCCAAGCTTAAATTTGTTTCCCGGCATTTAAGAAACAATTAAGAGACATAACTTGTACGGTTTGGTGCAAATTATATAAATAAGTCCACAAGATATTGTGATTATTCTTGCATTTTGTTTCAACGTTACAACATTGGTGTTTATATTTTTCACACTAAACCCCGATAGTTCCACTCGCCCGAGGCGGGTTTTGACCAAAAATGAATCCAGTGATATTGATCGTATCACACAAGCTCAAGATGGATAATCTTTTTCTCACACTACACACTTTTTTGTGTTAACTTTTTTGGTGTAATACTCGTGTGAAAATCTTTACATTGTACAGTGACTGAGGATCCCACATAACATTGAAAATTCCCAATCGATTGATGGAAAAATCACCCCTACCGAGCCACATGCGAGGTTTGGATCTTTTTTCCTTCTTAAGAGTAGACATTTGTTTTACCTAAAATCATGTTATGTGTGGTTTTATGATCGTGGAATTCCACATGAGCTTTTTTTGATATTAAGGAAATCAAACAAATGGAAGAATTGACACCAATCTTGATAGTCTGACGTGTGTCGCGAGTGAAAATCAAGAGCTGGATACGCTAAATTTAAAGACTGGAGTAGTAGCCCTCGTAATGCACTGCCACTCGTTGGTTAATCTCTTGTTTAAAGGGCAACAACTGCATGCATGTGTGTTTGTTAGGTACAGTATTCACACATATATATATTTTCCCCGGTGGAGGCATTTCACATTATCTTTATCTGCATTTATAAAAATATATATTTTTTCAAAAGTAATTCGCACTGGCACATGGGAGTCGATTAATATAGACAAGTACAATCGTGCCGTTTTATGCTTTTTGTGTTGTCCTTGTCCTGTCCTGTTCTGATGTTTTACTACTTGCCGTTAACCAAAACATGTTTTTATTTGTACAGAACCAAATCCTGGGTAAATGGGACTCTAAGATAGTGACAAGAAAACAAGTCATGGATGACCATTGCTCTAAGGATAGTAGCAGCCTGAACAACTCTAAATTCGCTACACATATTATTTTCAACAAAAACGCCAATATTGCGATGTGTTACGTCCCAAAGACCGGCTGTACATTTTGGAAGCGAGTTATTTACAAACTCCAAACCTCAAACGGACAGCAGATACAAGATCTATTTGATATCGGGAAAAGACAAATCCATGCTATGCCAATCAACAGGTTGACATCTTTCAGAGATATACAACATTCCTACAATTTTTTGAAGAAGGCAATTAAAGTAGTTTTTGCGCGAGATCCATATTCGAGACTTTTCTCTGCATATGTTGATAAGTTTTTCCTACCGGATTTTTGGTTTATGGGAGGGGTTGTTAAAATAGGTGGTAAAGACGTGAAAGAAACTGTGAAGTCATGCGGTCATGACGTGACATTTGCAGAATTTCTGCGTTACGTCATTCACGCAGAGGAAACTGAACAATATATCAACCATAACGCAGACGACCATTGGATGCCTGTTGCAAGACTTTGTCAGCCATGCGCCATAGAATATGACGTCATCGCCAAACAAGAAACTTTTCCTTCCGACCGAGACTGGATTTTGGAGAAGTTAAACTTGACACATGTATTTGCTCAAGGTGAATCAATAAGCAGTGATGATACCGCCAAAGATGCTATGAATCAAACTATAGACACTTACTGGTGGGCAGCAATCACGAAGAAACCTTGCGTCACGCAGCTAGAATTGCTACAGAAATTTTGGCGGTCTTTCCAAATCCAGGGTTATCTCCCTTCGTCACTGAAACTTCCTATTGAGTTACTTGAAAACAAAGATGGCGACTATAAAGAAAACTTCAGGTCAATTGCGATGGAGAATTTCGATCAACACAAGCTATCAAGCGAAGGTTACAAAAAACAACGTCTTGACGAAATGACGGCAGCTTACGACGATATCACCACAGAAGTAATGACAAAAATCCAATTCCATTTTAACAAGGATTTTGAAATGTTTTCATACGAGAAAAAGCCAAGTTATCTTTATTCCCGACGATAAAAACTTAGCTTAAAGCTGAATTTATGAACATAGTTTTAAAATTAAAACTGAACTTATTTGCGAAAACTACGAGAATGTCAAATAGACTATATTAGCAATACTGTGGGAAAGCTGCTGATGACCCTTGAGCGTCGGGACCAGTTAGTAGCAGAGCTATTCATGTTCTTTGCCACAGAAGGCCAGTTGGCTGAGGTCAATAAATTTTCTCAGCCATAAACACGGGCACCGACATCCTATCAGTGAAATAATAATTTAAACAGCATGCATATACTATATAAAAGAAGAAATAAAGTATCAAGCGATATTCGTTTTGCATTGTTATTGTTAATACGTACAAACAATTTGATATTTTCCCAACTGTTACATAAATCCTGTACCATCAGTTAGAGTTTCTTGTATGGATTATATGTTTCTTTAGAATTAAAACAAATATTTGTTGCAACAAAAATGTATTGTATTGATAGATGACAGAATCTTGTGCCAAAAACATTCCAATATAACCTCCTTGATTTAGATACCGTATTCAAAATTTTTAATTAATAACTATTTGTTATTTATTAAATGTAAATTGGAAAAAATGTTGAATGTATGTATACAATGTAAGTTATTGTCTTTTATTTACAGATGAAATCGTTATTAAATATGAATTTTGTAAAAAATTTTAAGTAATTGTATATTTACTCGGCATTTTGCTGAGAAACGTGGTAGATGGTTTTGTAGTACAATACAACTACGGCATACATTGTTTTGGATTGATTGATATAAGGTTTGCTTTCTTGTTAACTTTGGTTTAGTGTTGCCAAATTAGGCGTAACCCCAAAACTAATCCGAACTGCAAACCTAACCCAAAAATAAAGATGTTCATTTTACTCAATTGCCAAAAAATGAAAACCCAAAAAGGATACACCGATTATATATCCGAGACTATTGCTACAGCTCCGTAAACAGCTTGAGACGTTCCGAAATGGTCAAACTCGTCCGCCTTAGTTATCTCCCTTGCAACGTTAGACGAGTCAGCTATTTCTTTTATAAGAGTAAGGTGTATTAATATTACACACAAGTCAGACTCGGTAGGGACAGAGGTTATCGGAGATAGA
>JAVFBY010023796.1:0-13405 GCA_034781015.1 Tonicella lineata
CCGAACATATCCGAAGAAATATGCATAAAACAAGAGCCTTTTTATTTTTATTCATTATAAAAACCAAAAAATATATATAGTTTTTCTTTTTTGATAATAATTCTTTGTTAACTGGTTTTAGAAAACAATGTAGGCAAAAACTGAACTATTCATAAACCCTTTAAGTATAAAACTGCTTTGTGGAATAGACCCGTGAATCTTAGTAAATCATTCATGCTCGGATTATCTCCGGGCCTGGCCGATTCCTCATAGCACTTTTATACGTAGCTTAAATCAAACCCTATTTATCGACTTAAATTAATTTGAAACTTACATTTGGGATTTATTTTCGTTATATATATACAGGCATATATTCATATCACATCTGTATGACCTTTTGCTTACATATTTTAACAAAACTGAATTGATAATTTTGACTTAAGTCTAAAATTGCTGTGTGGAATGGGCTTTTTAACTCTGCTCCTATCTTAACTTTATCGAAGAGAGGTAGTACACCCCGAATATACGCCACTACATGTGTTATTATGCCAACTGTTCTTGTCAGTTTACTTTTCACAATATGCAAACATGCATAACGTGTATACATCGAGACAGAAATACGATACAGATGTATATCTATAAAAATATATAACAATGTATTTGGGTATAAATCTTGACAATAATAGACCAATTCGTCAACAGCTGAAATCAAACAGAGATACTTCGCTTTTAAGGAATGACAGAACCAATCTGCTTTTGATCGAGACATTTTATGGCACGTGTCTTTTACAGACCCAACAGGCTGAACAGCGGAAATACTTAGATTCAATGGTTGACTCTGATTTGACATATTAGTCAGGCTTAGGAACATCTCCGTCACTTAGAGTTCTCCATATACTGGCTATTGGGGGCGCAAATTAAGCGCAAAATCGCACAAGATTAGGCACAAACCACGATTAAGCCAAATTCCACGATAAGACGCTGAACACGGACAGCATTTATAGCAGACATTTTCTTTTAATATGTTTTATGTATACTTTGTACGTAACCCATTAAAACCAGGGATGTGTACATAATCATTGGATGGAATCAAATATGATTATTATTGTCCACGTTTGCATGTGACACGGGAAGGTATATTCATGCGCGGTTTTAGGCAATAGGGTACTGTTATAAGTTTGTATTAGATATACTTTCTTGGAAAGATGTATGGGATAATGCCGCGAAAGGGTCGAGACACATTGGTTTGTATTCTGGGAGGTTAGATAGAGCATGGTGGGCAGCCGCCAATCAACCGTTTATTCGGGCACGTCTTTAAGGAGAGGGCGTGTGAGAGAGGTTAACGTTTGACACCTCGGTATGTCGATAGTAGCTAGTAATCCTATTATACCTTCAACATGGGATTAGCGGCTAAGGAATTCCCACTAAACTAAAGCTGCCTACTCAAGCAGCCGTCTATTCACACCCATCTCTTAACAACAACTGGTTTCAATAGAATGACAGCTTTCAGCCCAGTTGATCATGTTTACACGGCGGATTTGCTCCATTTGGACAGATAGTGTTTGCTAGTCACTTTTTAACAGGCGGTTTATATAGAAATGTAAAGTACATGCCAGTATTGAATGCCATGACTATAATTGCCAATAAAGCTTTAAAATAAGGTGTGATAATTTTAAACGCCCGGCTATATAGATTGAACCAATGCACTTTGTACAAGGACAGTAAGCCAAAATGTTATATATTTATTATGATTGTATAGGTACAATGCCGGAGTTTTCTACACTTATAAAGCCTACACCTTCTTGCACTTGAGAACTCATGTAATGATATAGTGTTTCTATATTATAAAGTAGTGTTCTTAATACAGAGTAGAAATCACACAACAGTTCGAATATTGATTGGATCTGTAATGGATGAGTTTTAGGCATGCTTTGAGTTTAAAACACCCCGCTTTACGTTCAAAACAGACGAATAGTCACACTATAATATAATATAGAGAGAGATAAAAAAAAAATGCATCAAAAACCCTGGAAAATGCTTATGTATGTTTTGTTTGTTGCTGTTGGATTGGGGTTTTGGGGTTTGGTTTTTGAAGTTGAAAGCTTTAAATTTAATCTTAATAATGCGTTCGTTTGTGTTAATTTGTTGTTTTTACTTTTGTTTTATTGTTTTTGTATGTAGTTTATTGTTATTCGTTTCTTGACATGAGAGTACCTGGCTTTGGGTGAGTCTTTAAAATGGCTGCCGATATTCACAAAAATTAATGGTACACTAAATGTACAAATACTAATAAATAATAGTTATCCTAACACGTATATAGAAACAAATTATGTTTAACAACAATATTATTGTTAGTATACAGTGGGTCACTTAGGAAGGACATCTTCGGCATGGAGGTATATTAACATATTTTCCCATCGTCTGAAAGTTATGGCTGTAAAATGTACAGGATGTGGAAAGAGAAGGGTCATCAAGTGAGGAGTTTTAAAATATCTATCCGGGGCTTATTCCACAAAGCAGTTTTATATATAAGTAAAAATCTGTAATGCTCTTAAATTGAAAAGTTTTGAATGAAGACGTTTAATGTTTGGACATTATTATTATCCTCATGTCAGTTAGTAATAAATACAGAAATGTCCATACAATAAAATGAAAACAGGTATCCAAAATGTTATTTTGACTTAACTCAGAAAATGCTTTGTGGAATCGGCTTCTGGAGTATTGACAGGAAACTTAGCATATGACATACACGAATATTATAGTCTCGGTATAAGGTTTAATTTAGAGGTGGGGAAAGTAAACAGCTGTCTATACAATGTTTATATAGAGATCATATTTATTTCCCATTCATAGGATGTTAAATTCTGAAATGAGACAGCTATGTGTTTTTAGTTAATCCAAATACACTCTGCCAAACATAGAGAGACGTGTAATTTAAAAAAGTTGTGTTTGCTTTAAGAAAAGGAATCAATAAAAAAAGAAGACATGGACCCATCAAAATGGTACCCTCCTAAAGACGGACTCGGCAGAAGAAAAAAATACATTAAATAAAATTATCTTGAATATCCCCGAGAATGGGCCCTAGTTTTTAATATGATAAGCAAAAACAGTTCACTCCCTTGAGCAAAATATTCAGTATCAATTGCAGATTTGACTTTTTGTGGTCAATAAATTTCGCCGGCATCAGTCTATTATTTCACATCGGACAACATGGAATTTTTTTAAATCCACAGCAATTTGGAAAAAAGAAACCTTTCTGATAAGCAATAAACTGGATATTTGTTCATTTCTGGTCAGAACAGTTAACATTGTTTGTGTTATGAACTGTTTACTTTCTCACACTGTTTATCGCGATACTTTTTCGGCAGCCATTTTTGTGACATATTGTAAGTTAACCTGTTGGTTTTAAAGATATAATGTTGGCATAAAATGCGCAGCTGCCAATAAAGAAGAAGGGTAACGTGAAATTAGGTCTACCGAAATATAATTTTGATCAACAAAATTGAGACATCAAGCAGTGCTCGAAATGAATGTTGAATTAAATGGCGCCGACAAAATTGTTTTTTAAACGTATGCTGGCATTTCACTTGAAGGTTCTCACTGTCCTAGTAACATGCTGTAATGAGCCTAGCAGAACCTAGTCCGCGGGGGTTGTCCTAGTATTAGACTAAGGCATGTGGTAAAGACATGTTGTCCTCTATTTAATATTTGTATACAGGTGCAGGGCGCTTAACTTCTCCTCCGCCACCACACTATCAACATGAACTCCGCGCAAAAGAAAATAATCCCAGTGTTTAGACGAGCGCAATTTAATCCCTAAAGAAACAAATGGAGAATATATCATTTTAAAATCCATGACGCGAAAGCACTTCAAAGGATCGAGTTTGTTTTCCTATTATTGATCCATCACTGGTGAATATTCTTTATAAACGTTCGACGATCAGCAGGTAGGCCTGTATCATGCAGTCAAATGAAACTCACCGGCGATTGACGGAGTATTTGTTCTTTTTCAAAATATAGGTGTTGCTAAAAGCTATGTTTAGAAATCCACCAAACTGAGTCAGATTTTAGAGATAAACAGCTAACTGAGGATCTTCTAGTGAATTTACTTGGTGGTGGTGTTTAATCGTTTAATCGTGGCAATTATTCCTTGTTAATAAAACCTATTTTTGGGCTATAATAATTATAATAATCAGCATTCTGTATTTGTGGTGGTATACTTTAGCCAATGAGTTACAGAAGAAATTAAAACAGTAATGTTCAATTTAAAACAAATAATTTTTTTATTTTATTTATTTTTTTATATAGAAATATACAGTATCAAAGTGACGCATTAATGTTATTGGCCAGTTATAACCAACAAGTGTAATTGTCTCGGAGCAAATTGACGGCCATGACTTGTAGATGGTCACAGATGCTGTTCTTTTCATCTTCAAATTGTCTAATCTTTTCATCCATTTCCTTGAAGGGGACTTGAGACGAAGAGACCCTGTCAGGAATCCTAGAGTTGCGTCAAGCAAAGTGTAGCAACCTTCACAAAATGGCTCCGGGCGACAGTTCCGCGGAAACATTCGGCTGCGTTTTGATTGGTCAAGAGGCATGTTGCTCCGTTGACTCGTTCCGCTGACTGGGTTTTTGTGCAGTGACAGTAGAAATCAGTTCAATAACATTTCAATGGGATTCCACTTCACAGACAAGGTCACAAGTCTTTTAGATTTTCTTGTAATTAAAAACAGACAGACACCAGCGCTCGGCTATTATATTGCAGCAATTTATACACGTTTCGGATTCACCTAGCGTAAAAGTTGGTCGAGCGGTTGTTGTCAAATATCTGTATGACTTCACGCCAATATCTCCCTCCTTCAAATTGACAGGTTTGTCTCGCGGTTAAACCCTCTTTAGAAAGGGACTCGTGACAATTTAGCGACTGTTGAGCCGACTGTAGGGCAGCAAGCCAAAACTGAAGCGTCTGTTAAGAACGGAACATCCTATGCCGCCAGAAAAATTATATAGTTTTTAAAAGTAATTAATATATGTATGTATGTATGTATGTATTTTTATAAATGCAGAGAAAGAAAATATGTATGTATGTATGTATGAACATCCTATGTTATTATATACATTTGTTTTTAAAAAATGCTGCCGTATTCTAGGGTTCAAATGGCCGCTAAATCTTCTCTACATGGTTTTATTGTTATATTACATGAACATATTTTTATAAATGCAGAGAAAGAAAATTTGCCAAGCCACCACCGGATATCGAACCCGATATCTTTGTGTAACAATGCCAACACTCTACCGACTGACGCCCATAGGGCGATTCCAAAGTTCATCCAAGTAAAGGCTGTATTTTTTTCTCTTCATAAGGTACTGACACAGAGACGCCGAAGCAGCATCTTTGCTCTAGAGAGAGTTTGCCTTTAAGGATTATATATTGTTCATTTTTTAAATTATTATTTGTTTATTAGAACAATCTAATTTTTGTCCTGCATTTTGTGAAAAACATTATATGTAGCTTCCAGTAAGAAGTCCTTTAATTTTAAGTTTGAAAATTTTGATTCAGTTTTTTGCAAGTGTAGGCTACAGCTATATGGGTTTCGTCTCATTATAGTACTTTATTTTTTGTCGAAATTTATTTTTTAACTCCGTTTTCTTGAAAATCTTTTGAGCTGCACCCGTGAAATTCGGCATGCTTATTAGTTACATAATAATCTAGTAAAATTCATCTCAAATTTTTAAAATTCTGCTTACTTTTTTAATTATTCTTATTTTAATGCAGAAAGTCTCATCTTAATTATTAATTTGAGAAAAACTGCTATAAAGAGAGAACAAGGCAAAAATAAATCTGAGATACGTTTACTAGATTATTATGTAACTAATAAGCATGCAGAATTTAAGGTTTTAGCTCAAAGGATTTTCGAGGAACTAGAGATAAAAAATTAAATTTCGACAAAAAATGAATTGCTAGAAAAGAAGCAAACCCCATCCAGCTGTGCACTTGGAGAGGACTGAATCACAATTTTCAAAATTAAAATTAAATGACCTCTATAACTGGAATGTTTAAATTACTTTTTCACAAAATTCAGTACAAAAAAGAGAATGTTATTATAAACAAATTTAAAAAATGAAAAAGTTTGACCTCGCAGGGGTAGTTCATCCTTAATTGAAATAAAAAACGAATAGTGTGTTTCAAATTTTCACATAGACTGCTCATGATACCTATGCACTTACATGATCGTATTAGATCATAAGTCGCATGTTTCATTTAATTTATTTCACCAATGAATTACAGTAGTAGATATATGCACACAAAAATAAACACAGGTCATGTCAGATCGAAGCCCTTTAATGTAACACAAAACGGTACTTTTGTTGTTCATCTAATATTAATGGTTAATGGTATTTTAGATAGGTATACTAATATTAGTGACGATCAATTAAACTTATAACTATAAGCTTACAATAAACGATCGCATTATAGATTTAACAGACTTTATTAATATTATAATACGGTATATATGGCCTATACTTTTGGACATACTAGAAAAATATTTAAAAAAACCCCGGTTTAATTCGTTTCCGTAAATTTTTGGCCTAAATTCTGCGGTAAAGCTTTTTTAAAGTCAATATATTTTGTCAATCAAGGGTCAGAATGTATAATAACAGTTTCACCGAAGTAGGCCTCTTTTAGCAAAAAGCGACAAGACTGTTATAACACATTTGATTCAATACCCATATTTTTATTATAATTAGTTTATGTTATCAATAACGTTAAGCTAGGAATGATTATTGTCCCCTCTGGAGGGGGGTACATGTTACCTATTCCAGCACGAAATTAAATATGTATTGAAAAAAAACCTTTGGAAAATTGTCTAGAAAATGAAATATAATAAGCCTGGAAGTTGAAATGCCATACAGGTATATGAGGTCTGTTACAGCTTGAACGTCATGCAGTTATACAATTGTTAATAATGATATAAATCACGTAGCATGTAAATAAAGTTGTGTTTAAAGAGATATAAATTCAATGACTACCTTTGTTTTGTTCATATCATTTCTTGTAGCTCAGCCAAGATATGCCCTAACTTACATAGTTTTTAAAGGTAAATCGCACTGGCACAGGGAAGTCGAAAATAAAAAAAGACAAATCATCATGTTCTTAATTAACTCTCAGAGACAAGTTTTCAATAGTCTATAAACTCGTGTTGTCATGGGTGAGTTACATCCCGAGAAACCAACAACCAATTATATGCATAGTTATTGACATGTTTAATTCGCATTATAATGAACCTCTTTAACCACGAAAGAAACTACAGAAACATTTGTAGCCGTTTTAATCTGCTGACTTTGTATGATCGTCGTCTTATTCTTGGTTTTAATTTTCTACATGGTATTTTAAACACTCGTTATAATTCCTGTTACTGTTTAGAACGCATTCTCTTTTATGCTCCTGTAAGAGTCTTCCGTCAAAGACAATTATTTTATGTGCCGCCCTCAAGGGTGCATGTTAGACAGAATGTTTTTAGACCACGTGTTCTTAATAATTTTAACAAGCTTTTATACTGATATTTTTTTAAAAGAAGCGTAAACAGCTACTTTAAGCAGTTTTACTAATCTTTTAGCTAACATATTTATAGCTCTTTTTTGTTTCATTTATTTGTTTTATATATCTTTACACGTAATTTTATATAACTGATTTATGTATTTAATATCAATGTTATTTTTTTTACTGTATATAGTGTTTTAAGTTACCTTGATTTCGGTCCATTGGTTATTGATTAAATAAATTAAAATGAAGCACCCAATATAGACTTATATAGGCTCACACAGCATGTGTGTGTCATACTAGTATACACTACATATACTATAATATAAGCAGACTAAATGTTACATTAAGCTTGCCTTGTAGTTCATTTGATTAAAAGATGAAAAAGTAAAATAAATATGCCGAACCATCTTACAACGAATCCATCGTATGTTATTTTTACACAAACTGTCTGGAATCATCACTTTTATAATATAGAGTCAAAATAGTTTTCCTCGCCACAAATATAAATTCTCTCAGTATGTTTCAAACCAAATCAATGCATTAAATGAATACCAAAACTTTCTGAACGAAAAATACAAATCTGAATGTAACTGTGTAAATTTAAATAAAACTACACTATAGGTTAAATTTGTTCTTTGAAATTGATGTTTGAATGTATAGCCCCTATGAAAATCTATATCATTTTTATTTGTCTCTTCCATCACATGCGTTGAACTAAATATGCTGATGCACATGCACTCATTAATTCGATTGTTCTTTCGTTCGTTCGATTGTTCTGTCATTCATTCATTCATTCATTCATTCATTCATTCATTCATTCATTCATTCATTCATTCATTCATTCATTCATTCATTCGTTTATTTATTCATTTATTTATTTCCGGCATAGATTGATTTTTATACTGGTTTTATCAAAAAATATTATAAAAACTAAAGTATGTTACGCCTTGATTTGAGAATATTTATTAATTTATTCATTTGTCCGCTCGTTCATTCGTCCATTCATTCATTTATTCATTCATTCGTTTCATTTGTTCATTCGTTTCATTCGTTAGTTCGTTCGTTGGTTAAGGTGCAAAATCGCAATCAATCCAATAATCTCTTACCCATCCGAGAGATTGAATCTAACATTTTGTTTAATATGAGATTATATATTTATACTGATTTTATCAAAAAATTTATTAAAACAAAAGTATGTTACAACATTATGTCAGTTTGAGAATATTGTGTGCGCGTGTCATATCATTGTACACACGAGACACTCCACTACGTCAGCAAACTTAACCTCGTCACAATCCAATTATACATGCAGCTGATGTCCATGGCAATGTGTGTGTTTCCCAACAGGTGGGCAATGTCAATATCAGGTGTATATATGCTAATAGCCGTCGGTCAAGTCTGCAGTCATCTGTCTATGCCAATAACCATCTACTCGACGACAATAGGAAAAACAAAAACAAAAAATCAGTTTAAAATTAATTTTATACAACAGCCAGTATGTCTATCATTGTTTTTAGTTGCCAGTTGTTACTTGCACACCCCTATACACTGTGCATAAATTTATGTATACAGATCCAAAAATAATCTTTCCGCATGCAATGCTTTTGGCCATCCCAGTTACCCCTATTTGACTCGTGTATACATAGCGGATATAACAATATTGTTGCAGTACATCAGTGCACATCAAACAACTGTATTGCGGGGTCTATCAAAACCGCGCTTAACTGTAAAACCCATACAATCTATTTTTATTTTTGCTGTCGTTTATATATTTAGTAAATAAAATGTAAGTATTGACCAGTAACTAAAAAATCACATGGAATGAAATACATTCGTTTAATTCTAACTCGGCCTGTGTAAAACAACAGGCCTTATATGGGTCGCTGAATACAATAATAGTCAAACACTTAAACAATATTTGCAGTGTGAACTTTATCAATAGACATCTTTGTTTTCTCTTTATACACGATCGTCGAAAGTTGTAACTAAACAATTGTCTTTCAAAACACCACGGCCGTGTTGTTGATAAACTATATAGATGACCTTAAAACAACTAAAATGTATTTACCTTTTCTTACTGTTTTCTCAACATTTCTCTTACATTATAAATACCAGTACATGGTTAACCACGCCAATTATATATTTATTTATGATTATACAAATAAACAGGGGCTATTTTCTTTAAACAGGCCTAAGCAAAATATAAACAAAATTTATCAATTTATCGCTATACGATATAAAGTTACGGATTCATTGAAAAACACACATAGATGCATGGAGGAGAGATAATTCGAGTTATTTGATATAAATTGATTGTGGGTGTAACAATATATATCGAACTATCGATCGGACTTTCGCAATTGATCCTTGCTCAAGAGTAACGATAGGCTAGGTTTACGCCCCCATGCAACAAATCTATCGCAGTATAGGCTAGTTGTTTCAAAACCCAATAACTTTCCCCAATTGTTCATTCAACTATTGACAGTTTTAATAGCTAGTAGCCTTTTGTCCCTGGGATGAATGAAAATATACACTAACGTGTAGACTATTGTCATTCATGGCGGTCCTTCAACGTTAATTTAGGGTTACACAGACTTTTGACAATTTGTCATCAAACGTACATGAAACGATCCGGTAAACTTTGATATATTCATTTTCGTTATCAACAACTTTTACATTAATCTGAATTAAATTCTGATAGGAAATCATATTCAACAGCCATCATTCAAAGGTATACAAACCTGTAAAATATCGTGATGTTGTGATTGCCTTGACTCTGTCTAGCGCATTTTCATACAGATTTCCTGTCAGAATTTATATCGCATTATCTTGAAATATATTGATAATGAAATGGAATATATCAAGGTTTACTGTGATGGTTAACTTTGAGAGAAGCGTGATCATCTAATGTAATCTTGAAGGGAAAATTGTCAAAAGTTTGCCAAACAAATTAGGTAATGTAGATCGGATCGCCATGACGTTAGTGTATATTTCGTGTCATCCGTAGTCTGTCTAACCGTGCGAATGCATCAGCACCCAATTGTGTAATGATAGTATCCGAAGTCTATTTAATAAAGTAAAGTATGCAACTCCCATTTAGGTCATGTCCACGCCATTGAGGATTGGGAAATAATAGTGACGTCAGATTTAAACCCGTTGACTTTTTTACCTGCGGCGAAGCTAAGCAGGTCTATGAGAGCTGCGCGTTGAGGTGGTGGGGGTGGTGACAATGTTAATGTTAAGAGATAGGCCAATGAAATCTAGGTCAAATGTGACGAAGGGAGACAACTGCTTCTCCTAAAACAGGCAACTTGTTATGCAGTGGGTTGCGTCCCTACCGGCTTTCTAAGTTGATCATGCAACGGTATAGCCAACCTTTGGAGCTAAATCAAGGAACACTGCCGTTGTCGAAGAGGTCCACCCCCATCCGCCGCAGGTCTCTGAAGAGCTTTCCTTCTTGTTATTATGAGGAATGCTGGGCTTCAACTTCTAGTCTACTCTTTGTCTTGCAAGCCACTGTCACCTGGCTTGAAAGAGTTGGATACGGTAATAAATAAAACATATATATTTTTTACTTTTTTTTACTTATTTTAATTCTGTATGTGTATTAGACATACTCGATCTAGAAAATATGCAAAATAAGCCAATAATTTTTTTTTTAATTTTTAATTTATCCCCCCCTTAATATGTTTTAATCGATACACAGGTTTTGAAACTGAAAGCACAAATCAGTCGGACACCTACCCACTCAAAGAGACTTTTCCAGAAAACGGCTGATTCTATTTCCCTCACACCATCGTCTTTCCAACTTCCAGAATAGCACGTATGCAAACTACCTGGACATTCCCCCTTCTTGTTGCACAAAACTCGCATTTCATATTCGCTAACGGGCAAACTTTCACGACAAGCTTCTAAAAATTACATTCCTACTTCCTGTTACGGGTTTTGGCCGACGTCATCGACACTCTCGGTGATATGGCAGTCGGCGCCAAAACTACCGATACGAGGAGAATCAAAAAATGACAGAACGAACATCATAGCTACATTATTTTGTTGATTCTCCTCGTATCGTTAGTTTTAGCGCCGACTGCCTTATCACCGCGAGTGTTGATGACGTCAGCCAAAACCCGTAACAGGAAATAGGAACGTAATTTTCAGAAGCTTGTTGTGAAAGTTTGCCCGTTAGCGAATATGAAATGCGATTTTTGTGTAACAAGAAGGGGGAATCTCCAGTAAAGTGATGTAGTTTGCATACGTGCTATTCTGGAGGTTGGAAAGACGATGGTGTGGGGGAAATATAGAACCAGCCGTTTTTTTTGGAATAGTCGCTTTGAGTGGGTAAGTGTCCGAGTGATTTGTGCTTTCAGTTTCATAACGTGTGTATCTATTAAAGCCTATAAAGGGGGTGATAATTTTTTTTTAAATTTTAAAAAAATTATTGGCTTATTTTGCATATTCTCTAGGTCGAGTATGTCTAATAGGGCTACACATACAGAATTAAAATAAATATTATATTAAAATCAAGCCATATTGTTCCTAATCGATTTTCCTGTGTGCTACGTCAAATCGTATGTTATAACAGAGTAGCCTACTCGTTTCCTAAGTGAGCCTATCTATATATGCGAGTTGCATACTTCTAGTTAATAGAATTCTGGTAGTAAGTACCCTTTCACACCTCGTGCACTCTCAACTCCCCTTAGATCAAGTTTCAAATTGTGACATAAATTGTTGTTTAATGTTGTATTTGAGGATATTATGCTACAAAGTTAGACCAATCGATGTAGGCCTACCTAAACTTTTTTCCTTAAAAACTTTTATGAGAGATAGATAGGTGGTCAGTTAGGCCACTTAAAAAAACTGCTTATTTCGAACCCGGGATCGAACCCGGGACCTTTGGCAAGCAAGGCCAACACTACCGGCTGAGCTATATAGGCTGACAATAATGTGCCCCGAAGTTTTTTCTAAGTAAAGGCTGCCAAACTGTATCTTCGTATTTTATATACAAACAATAATTAAGCTCCACAGCAACCCCGAAACATTACCCCAGTTTCAAACTGTAGTAACTAGAAATACTACCAAACAAAGCATTAGTGGTTTTTATGAAACGGTATATCTCGATCCCGTGTGTGCCGTTAGAAAGTCACATCGGCACAAGAACAGAGTGAAGTCGACTGATTAAAATCCGATAGATCATCAATTTACATTTGTATCACCACATACTATTATCTTCTAAGATGGATAGTATCACAATTATATCACTACATAATATTAACTTATAAGATGGATTGTATTACAATTATATCACTACATAATATTACATTCTAAGATGGATAGTATCAAAATTCTATTACTACATAATATTAACTTCTAAGATGGATAGTATTACAATTCTATCACTATATAATATTTACTTCTATGATGGATAGTATCACAATTCTATAACTACATAATATTAACTTCTAAGATGGATAGTATTACAATTCTATCACTATATAACATTAACTTATAAAATGGATAGTATCACAGTTATATCACAAAATCACATTGACTTCTAAGATGGATGGTATCATAGTTATATCACAACATAATATTTACTTCTATGATGGATAGTATCACAATTCTATAACTACATAATATTAACTTCTAAGATGAATAGTATCACAATTCTATCACTATATAACATTAACTTCTAAGATGGATAGTGTGACAGTTATATTACTACATAAAATTTACTTCTAAGATGGATAGTGTAACAGTTATATTACTACATAAAATTAACTTCTAAGATGGATAGTATCACAGTTATATCACTACATAATATTAACTTCTAAGAAGATTAGTATCACAGTCATATCACTACATAATATTAACTTCTAA
>JAVFBY010023907.1:0-13401 GCA_034781015.1 Tonicella lineata
TCAACGAAGACATTTTAAAGTAAGGCTATTTTGATCTAAGTTCATATTTCAGTTCTTTCTCATTCAAAATAAATTATAGAACGTGAAAAATGGCTTGATTTGTATTATTCGTTATCATTGAGGGTTACAGTATTACTAATTGTTTCAGTTCTTCCATTTCCTAAATAGCATATTCAAGATATGTAAGATTTCTCAGCCGGAAGTTAGCCAAATCTGTTCGGTACTTTTTCTAAGAAGGCCTGTGTTTTTTTTACCAATGCTTTTAGCTTTGGTCAATAGGGCTCGCCGACCGAAAATATGCCGCCAGATGGCGCGCGTGAAATAGTGGTGGTTGCGAGCTGGTTGTCTGCTACAACAAGATGGCTAATGCGTATGGGATTTGGCGGGTTGCTCAACTGAAAGCCGAGTTGACTAAACGTGGTGCAGTTGCTACAGGTCGTAAAGAAGCCTTAATAGAAAGGTAATTGATTGTTTATTTTTTAAATTAATTATGATACTTTATTTATTCTTATTTGGACTAGTGAATACTGTGTTTAGTAGGCCTATGAAGTTACAACAACAACATCGATGTCAAAACTTAAAAAGTAGCCCTTCACTCACTCTGGCTCAAAAACGTAGTTTATTAGGAATTCATAGGCTTCTAATTCAAATCACCTTGAAATTAGCAATTTAGCTAGACTAAAATGATGTATTTACAGTGCATTTGACAGTCACAGGTGACTTTTATTTTGCATAAAATAAAATTATTATAGGTCTACTTACACACCAAATTAGGCCTACCGGCCTATAGTATTTGATAAATAGCCTAAAAAAACTAATTATGTTTTCATTTTAATGCTTTCAGTAATTTTACAGTGTCACAGTAATATACTAAAAAAGATTTTTAAACTAAATTCTACATTTAAAATATGAGGAAAAACAGTTAAATTATTTTTGTTAATTCTGTCACGTTTCTGTATTTTTCAGATTAGAAGACTATGACAGAAATTTTAATTTTGAAAAAGAGAAATTTGTGGGAATTCCAGATTTTATAATGCCCGAATGGCCAACTTTTGGATTCAAGCAGCTTGTTGCAGGGCACAGGATAAGGCTTCCCAAACTCGATCAGAGTCAAGTTGAAGGCTATTTCAAGTTCCGAGTTGCTTTAGACAATGACATGGCACAGGACATTAAAGCATTGGAAAAGGGGAAATTAATGTTGGATAGCTCCAAAATATGTGCTTGCAGTGTGCATATTACAACCAAAGCTGTGAATTTTTCAGGGATAGTAGCAGCTGCAATGAAAAAGAAGGTGAGTATACGTACATGTAGTTGACTCACATTCTATTTATTTATTCAATAATATTTGTTTTATTTTATACTATATACTTGGTGTTACAGCACCACCGTAAGGTAGTCTGTGCAAGATTTGTATCAGCATGATTCCTAATATCTGGCCGAGTGTAACTTTGCTTTAATGCATTTTGAATTGTATGGCGTGTTGCCGTTAAATACATTCAAATCTCATTATCGTGTAGGCGAGAAATTTCACAGTAAACTCTTCTGCTCATTATTTTAAATTATCACATATTTTGTATACTTGCAGGTATCCTACAACTATAAAATCTGTATTGATGGGCAGACTGGAGAGGTAAAAAACACTCATTGTGAGTGCCCTGCAGGCAAGGGCCCACATGGAACCTGCAAACACCTTGCTGCCGTACTATTAATGCTAGCGGACTTCATTGAGAATGGAATAATAAAAACAGAGAGAAGTTGCACTGAAAACGCCCAGACATTTCATGTTCCAAAGAAATCCTACAAAGGCAAGAACATTATGATTTCATGATACTAAGTAGTAACATGTATAATTTTTCTTAATGCTAATAACCGACTCTTATGTAGTATGTGTAGAAAGACCAGTGCGCTAGGTTAGTACAAACATTACAGTTGTGCTCTCAAACCCTTAACTATACTCTTGAACGCGAAATTACCATATTTTTTCCATTGGCTATGCTTTTTTTGTGTGGCAATGCAATTAATATTGTCTAATGGGCTTGAAAAATGTTTTTGATTCAGGTGTACTAAGCTTTAAATGACAGTTTATTATAGAAGACATCCAGATCAATGTTGACATTGTGTTTGTGTTTTTTCAGGGTCCCCTGTGAAGGCAGAAGATTTACCTGCAACCAAACGACCATGCTTAGATGACCCTCGTCCAATCAGCTTTCGAAATAATAAAGGGTATGGAGATTATGTCCGTAATCTCGTGATCAACTACTGTGCCAACACTGGAGAAGACCTTACAATGCGATACCTGTATTCCAGGGCAAATATAACAGAGGCAATAAAAGACCACGACTACTTTCAACGACCGTTCACGGATTACTGGGTTGACCGTGTTTTTGAGGTATATGCTTTTCAAAAGAAACCTCCTTAAACTAAGGTGACCTTAATTACAATGACAGTATTATGTTGTCATGACAAATAAGGTCACCTTTGAGCTTAAGGAAACTTTGTGCAGATGGGCCCCGAAATCTTATTCACAACTTTAAAAAAAAATATCCATGTATTCATCTATGTTGTTGATATCCAGGATTTAATTTGATTGGAGTTTTATGCCACATGTAAGGTTATTTCACTCCTGTGACGGTGTGCCAAGCCCAATGGGGTTGGCCAGTGTCTAAAAAGGGAGATAAATCTGTAACTCATATAAATGAGGGTGCCATCTATGACATTGACTAACAATAGAATTACATTGAATATTCATATCATGTTATTGTTAGTCAATGACATAAATGGCACCCTCAGTTATATTAGTAACAGATTTAACTCCCTTTTCAATCACTGGCCAATCCCTTTGTTACATTTTATACAATAGTGATCGCCAACATCTTAATTTATTCAAACAAATTATACATTTCAGATAACAGATGCTGAATGTGTCCAGCTGGAAAGAAACACACGGGGACAGAGTGCGTGTAATCAGTGGCACCAAGCCAGGAGGATGCGCCTCACAGCCTCTCGGTTTGGAGAAATTGTGAACATGACTTTACGTCGAAATAAAGAAAAACTCTGTCAAACTATTTCTCACCCGCCTAAACTAACATGTCCTGCCGTTATCCATGGGTTAAAGTTCGAAGCGCTAGCTTTGAAGAAGTTCCAATCGCAAACAGGTCTGAATGTGACGAAGTGTGGGTTATTTGTTGTTTCTGGTTATGGTTATTTAGGAGCAACACCGGATGGTGTCATAGATAATAACTGTATAGTGGAAATAAAATGTCCATATTCAGGGCGAGAAAATGTCATCATTCCATCTAAGCAGTTCCCATATCTGGAAAATGTAGACGGCTCAGTAAGGTTGAAGAGGAACAGCAAATACTATTGTCAGGTTCAGGGGCAACTATTTCTCTCTAAAAGAACGTCTTGTTTTTTTGTTGTTTACACTCTTAAAGATTTTTTCATTGAAAGAGTGGAGCTTGATGAAAGCTATTGTCTCCAAACACTTTTGCCAAAATTGAAATCATTTTACATTGATTACTTCAAACATTATCTGGCCAGAACTATGTTCTCTTCAAGTTTTTAATTACAATTAACTTGAAATAATGTCTCGGTGTCATTCAGAAAATGACCATTAACAGGATTTTCGTTATTTATGAATAAAACTTTTTTTAGAACAGATTCTAGTTTAGAAACTTTTCAGACTGAGTCCTGCAGAAGGCAACCTACTGGAGTGGTCTAAATTCATAATTGCAGCCAGCATCTATTACAGGCAATGAGGGGTGTGGCCTCGTGAGTTTGATTCCCTGTCACAGCTCAGTCTGCACATTTTTTAAAATTAGAATCTGTTCTAAGAAATGGTTATCCCAAAATAACGAAAATACTGTGTAAAAACCTTTATCAATTTTCATACTTTAAAGTGACAGTCTCTACCTATCGCTGAAAGGTACTCATTTAAATATACTGCCCAAGTATTTGTTATTTTTTTTTAACTTTCTGGGGATGGGTTAGAATTAAAGAAAAGCTTTTAACTTTGAGGAAGCCTATTTAAACCTGAAATAATTCCATAATGCTAACAGTTTTGTGTACTGTTTCACTTTAAAGTGCTGCAAGAAGATTTCAAGAACTGTTACTTGAAGTTATGCCATTGTGAAGTGACCAGAAAAAGTTCAAATAATAAATATATACATATATGTATATTCAGTTTTTCACATTCATTATGAAGAAAGATAAGAAAGCTGGCTATTCGAGAAAAGAAAATATTCTAAGGAAATATGCTTTAAGGTTGATGAGTTTAGTCATCGAAGCAGACTGAAAATTTATTATTTTAATAATTTACTTCACTCCCAAAGTCACAATGCACATAACTTTGTTTAAGAATATTAAAAGTTACACCCTTTGTCTGGCTGAGTATACGTTGTTTGGGAAAAGCACGCTACCTGGCCTGCATTGCATATTACCTCGTCAAAATTTGCAAGACGGAGCTGTATGTACCTATGATTGACCAAGAATTTACTCTTAATGGTGATAAAATCAAATGTATCTCTAAAATTAATTAAGAACAAAGACAAATGATTCATATTTCAACTTGTGATTGTAATCCATTTTAATAAAATAACTTCATAAAATATAACTGCAAATTGTACATAAATAATTAATATATATTGGATAATATAATATATACATATTATATAAGTATTTACTTTGTGAGAGTTGTATATATTAAATAGTTGCTTTTAAATATATATTTAACATCAATATATAGAGTTGTCTTTTTAATTTAAACAAAATATAATTTATTATTCAATAAGTCACCCGTGAAAATATTCTACAAAACAACATGATGTAACATCAGATAAAACATGTACATCTGAGTGAGCTACATGTAAGTTGACAATACATTGTTGTGTAGCCATTCCAAATGTGAATCCGACTGTTCCAACAAAACTGTCACATATTATAAATAAACCCAGTTTCACTGTTCTGGACAAACAGTGATACACTTAACATTTCACTTTAAACCAGTCTCGCAAAAGAAAATTATTTGATTGGTGGTTGATTGCTTGGTGTTTAATGATGTGCAGAGGTATTTGATCAACATAAATATACGCATACCAGTAAAAGGAGACCACTTATTAGGCAAGTCCATTAACAATTGAAGTGCGGAAATTTGACAGCATGAAGCATATGTATATAATCCTAGACCCAAACAGGCGTTTACTGGGTGGCAGTTCCTTTTTTAAAATTTTGTAGGTTTTTCCAAGGCCAATCACTCGCTCTACATGAATTCTCTTCGATGAAATCCGTCTGTCCCTCACTACCATTTCTGGTTCCAACTGTGATTTCCCCTTCAACATTGTAGGTGTATTGACAAAAACATCTTTACTAGAGAACAGATCTTGGACCATAATTCCCCTATCGGCCATTATACTATCTCCTTTCTCGAACATAAGATCTTTACACAGTGGCGAACGCTCAATTATTTGACGATCACTTGCTGAACCGCCATAACTAGGGCCTATGTAAGACACAAGTCCTCTGGGAGTGCAGCCTATCATTGTTTTGAGTGTGTTTCTCCCTTTGTAAGTTGAATATGTCGAACTTTGAGCAAGGACATTTTTGGGCTTAGTAATTGGAATTTCTGTAGCATCCAGTACAACACGTGTAGACCTAAATTGCTTTCCAAAATTGAGTGGCATGTGGTCTAAGACCACAGATTTTTGGGGCCAAATATCTATTTCCTTTAGCTGAAAATAAAGAAAATTAAACCATGTGATTATAATCTGAGAGACTGTGCTTTCACTAATATTAAACAGCAGGCTAAGTTCAATGTCATCCTTTGCTTGTCGGAGCTTCATTAATGTAAGAAAAAATTGATCTTCTGGTTTGAGGAGTGAACACTGATAGTTGAGATTGTAAGCAGCTGGACCAAGAACATTAAACATCAACATGAGGTGGTCATAATTTTGGAAACCAGTGTAGTACTTCACTACACGTGGATTGTCTTTGAAGTTCTCAATTGAAAGATGACTGTTCATGTCAGTTAACGAGTTACATTGACAGGACACAGATGGAGAACTGTTGGTTTCCTCTTCAGTAATGTCCACTGTGACAGAAATTTCAACATCATCACTCGTGACAGACACTTCACATCCAATATCAGGAACACAGGCCTCTGATGATTGACATCGTCTCTCCTTTCTCTCTCCTCGTTTCTTTCTTCTTTCAGCGCACAAAGAGACTGGCCTAGTGGCATTGAATTTAAACTTTGAAGGGACAGCATTACCCTTTAAGCGCCTTCGCTCTCCTGAAAATTAACAAATATTTAGAATTAAACATTAACAGAAATCAATTATTTTTTCTATCAAATATAAATTCATCAAAAATAATTTAAACCATATTTATTTATATTAATACTTTATATTTCGACGCTACTTAATTACTAATATGAAATAAATATGTTTTAAATTAGTTTTTTTATGTGGGGATTTACATTGTACTTAAGTTTATTTGACCTGTGTGACTGCATGCAAGTCTAATACATGTAGGTGATGATTGATTCTTTGGTATTTTACACAGAGGCGTGCTTATTGGTTTTCTATCTATTTGACAACCAGTGATGTAGTCGAGACCTACAGGTCCGAGACCTGATGGACCGAGACCAAGACCGAGACCGAGACATGCTCTGAAATCCGAGACCGAGACCTGGTGCTTCGAGACCAAGACCGAGACCTGGTGCTTCGAGACCGAGACTTGATAACTTGAGATTATAGGCCTATTTGGAGACCTTAAATTTAACTATCGGAAAATAATGAATATGAAAAAAAAAACAAAGACAATTATTGACATCTATAGGACCATTTGTAAAAAAAATGTTTTTAGTTATAAAGCAATATTTTCAGGTGATGTAGGGTTGGTGGTCTCGATAGACCACAAGGGTCCGAGACCTATTGCTTAGAGACCAAGACCGAGACCTGAACTCCCGAGACCGAGACCTTGAAATACAGGTCTCGAGGCCGGTCTCGAGACCTACATCACTGATAACAACACCACACTCAACATCACTCATAACAAAAATACACGTCACACTAAACGCGATACAGTATGCCATGCAAGAGCACTAACGCCCACCAAACTTCTGTCAAACCACTCACTGTTTTAAATTAAACTTGCAATAGAAATATTTTTTTTTTATTAAATATACATGTTTGCTATTCTGGCTTTAGTCTGAAGTTATAAGAACTAAGAACGAGGTCAGTGCTCGGCATGCACGTTACAGTGCCGTAGTTAAGATCTATCATTAGGACTTTTCATTTGAACAACAACAACGCAGTTTGACAGTAGGCTACAACATTGTCATGTATTTTATTACCATTATTCTACAATTCCTGCATAAAGATTATTCATCTGAAAAGTAAAGTTTGGTCTAGTTTAAAGCATTATTCAATTGTAAGGTTAAAAAAATGTATATATCGTACCAAGTAGAGTGCAATTGTAGTCGTCTGGGGTAAAATGGTCACTACAAACTTTATCGCTAGGACCCGGCTCCCAAAGTTTTTTCTTGACTGGGTCTTCCCGCTTGATGGCTATAATCCACTTCTGCCGCAGCCCCTGGTCTCTCTTAGGAAAACTGTGACCTCCCTTTGAATTTCGGCAAAGTGGAACACAACAATACTGAGGCATAGCGACAGTTACAAGTGACAGGTTTCGCTTCGGTAAACAGCGCTGTCATGATGCAACCGGAAGAGACGGTCAACCACTATTTCGCTGGCGCCCCCTAGCGAATTGACCAGTCGGCGAGCCCTATTGGATAACTCAGTCGATCCCTAATGTGTCATATGTTCTATGTTTGTACAAGAGTACAAATGTACTTTAGAGGACCACTTCAACCAAATATTTTTTTCCCAAATAGAAAATTATATGTCAAAGTGTTTCATTTACAAACACCTAATCGATTCATTTTCCTTACAAATTTACCTTTAAAAAGTTGCTCTTGTGAAAAGGTTGTGTTTAAAATGTAATATTTTTGTTGTTGATAATGAATTTCATTTTGTCCTAATTTATCCCGCTTTTCATCATTTGAGGTTTTTCTTTATTAAGAAATAGTATTGCAAGAAGCCTTCTGTATTCAAATTAATACAACTTTTACCAACAAACAATGTAACTGAGCTTTTACAACTTGGCAAGTATTTACAGAGTTTAACTAAACTGACAGCATAGACTACTCGCTGCCATATATGCATGTAAATATATTTTGGTAAGTTTTGCAACATCTGGTCAGAAAAGTAGTTTATGGGTTTACCACGACAACATTTCGAAGGATCTATTTTGACTGAAGCTTTATGATGGCTCTATCGGTAACCTCTATATAAATACTATATAGTTCAGTCTGGAAACTGTTGGTCTTGTTAACCAAAGGTCCTGGATTCGATCCCCGGTCCGGGCATGTAAAATTTCCATATTCTGCATTTATAAAAATATGTATATATTGATAAATGCAGAGAAAGACAATTTGACATGCCTCTGCCAGCAATCGAACCCAGGACGTTTGACTAACAATACCAACACTCTACCTAATCTAGAGGCTATATTTACGCCATCTCAAATGTATATAGCTATTCATATGGCTTTTTAACGGCATTTGCTAATTTTGAACATTATGAGCTTGGATAGCATACCATTATCATAACAATGTTTACATATTATTGCAGAGATCGCTGTCATATATGGAAACTGGATAACTATCTCTGAAACCAAATAGAAACGTTGTGTCTTACAAATCAGCAGTTTGTTATCTCGTATTATACACCTAGTGTTTCACCTGTCCAACATCGTAGGGTATACAATATAAGGAAACATGGTCCTGCTATCCTGGTGTTCAAAACGTAAGAGTATGCGAACACGTGTATTGTATAGCCGGGACATTTAAACGGTCTCAAAGTTGAGAAGGAAATTCAAATTTATTTTAAATGTGAAACCGTCAGTAGGCCACACATGCATTTGTAAAGGCTTGTTAATGCATCAGAAGAGTTTTCAGACGTCCCCAAAAAATCATGTTTTCAACAACTGTGATATTCAAACAACTTTGTCGTGTGAACGTTTTTTTAACAGTGCCTCTCGGGCGCAAAGCTTCTGTCACAATGGACTCGCGTCACATTTGTTTCAAAAAACGACAGGGACTATTGGCAAATCATGGGATCAACGCAAAAGAGTGGCACGGAATTTTGAGCATCATGGCATCGACTTTTGGAAATGCACTTTTTTGTTCCACGATTTTTGGTCGTATCTATGTATATTGGCTCTCGTGAGTCAGTTCTACGAAATCTTGTGGCTGTATAAATAATTGCGTTAAATATCACGTCGTGTGTAATAGAATAACATTTTTATCACAAAAATCTAAACACTGTTACATGACTGTCACGACACTGTCCTACGACTGTGTTACGACTGTTGTGGGATAGTCCTGACTCGTTAAGCTACAGTCACAATGAACGCACGACGCATTTGTGCCGCGACATGACAGACAAATTGGGAAAATCAGGGGTCATCGGGGGTTGTCCCAAGACAATCCTACGAAATGTCCAGCATCGTGGCATCGATTTGCCGGCGTGTGGCAAAATTGGGCATGCACCTTTTTTGCTCTACGATTTTTTGTTGTATCCTTGTTTTGTCGCTGTCGAGAGTCTGTCCTACGACATTATTGCGATAAATATCTTGTCGTGGATGCCAGAACAAAACGTTTTAGTCACACAAAATACTGAAAGATGAATGTGTATAGTACTTTAGAAAAATGTCACTATCAATTGACCGTGGGCAACTTTTTTATGGGCAAAACCAATTTTGGGTGCGCATTAAAGTATGATAACGTCACCGAGGGTCCAATTTCTGTCACCTATCAGCAGATTCCCCAGTTAATGATTTTCTATACTCTTTCAACAGGTTTTGATAAAACAAAAGCTTAAACATTTATTTTGACCTTTTAAAAACAAGCTGCCATTGAAAACGGCGATATTACATGTATGCCTGAAATTGGCATATAATTATTGATTACTCTGAATAATATAATAGTTTTCAAAATAAATTTTCTGACAATAATCATTCAGATCCAAAACCATAGTGACACACATAAAATTAGCAAAGTCTCCCCATCTATTTGAAATACATTAAAAACAGTAGATCTCTATGTAAATAAGATCTTGCTATACCTATTCCTTTGTCAAAACTTAGTGAAACTGCATTCCATCCATGCCTTCCTCCATGCTAAAATTTTCCGTCGCTTTTTTGTTTTTAGACGGAGTGTTTATCTTGTTTAAACACAAATAGTTTTGTAAATGCATAAATACAAATCAATTTAATAATACTCTTTGTATACCAAATTTCTTTGTCAAAACTAATTGAACTTGTAAAATTGTCTCTACGGCCTTCCTTTTCCCGGGCCTTTGCCGTTCCTGGACCACGCCCTTGTTCTCGTTGATGTAGAGGGAATTACTATGTTTGGGGAAACTTCATATATCGATATCCACTGCATCGTTCCAAATAAAATTATTGTAAAGTCAATTCCTCTCCAAATCCTGGAACCGCCACTAACTATTTGTCATTCATCAGATGTTTTAAATTTATAAATTATGGCGTATCAACAAATTCGAATTGGCACGATGTAAATAAATAATTGAAATTTGAAGATAAATTAAAGAGAAACGGATAAATCAATTGAAGTAAAAGTAGTCCCCAATGAAATCTTCGGACTGATTTTACAAATTTAGATTTGATTTGCTTTCACTCAAGGTTAAGCTGTGAATGGAATACGCAACACCAGGTCACTCTATCCGATTTTTTATTAACAATTTTAATTCAAATATAAGCTGTTTTTAGTAGACCGCTTGGTTTTTAAAAAGTTATAATAAATGTTTTAGTTTTTGTTTTATCAAATCAGTAAATACCTAACATTTGGGTATAGCATAAAAGAGATAAATATTTATACTAATTGTATGTGTGTTAGTATGGCTTCGAATGTGAACCATGATTATTGTCAGAAATTTGTTTTGAAAATAATTAATTTCTGCATGAAGAATTAATAAATAGTTACTAATTATAGGTCTAACGTCAACGGCGGCTTGTTTGTAAAAGGTTAAAATAATTGTGTAAGCTTTAGTTTTATTAAAACATGTTCAACGAGTAAAAAAAATCATTAACTTGGAAATCTAATGACAGGTGACAGAAATTGGACCCTCAATGAAGTTATCATACTTTAATATGCACCCAAATTTTGTTCTGCCCCCAAAAAGTTGCTCAAGTGCAATTAATGGCGATCTTAGTATAACACACATTCGTCATTCAGAAAAAAAAAAAAAAAAAGTTTAAGGAATTTTCCCCGAGGTCATGTGCTCTGCCACCAAACTAATATAAATTATTTCACAGGGTGTACCCCCAAAAGTATACACCAGCGACCTGTCACTGCTACCTACATGCCTCCGCGCCTTAGTTTAGGGTGGTTTGACCTCGTGTTTGATTTTGTTCTTCAGAAAACGCGAATGTCTTCAAAATCCCATTTGTCAATATCATATAAATGACTGTCAGAAATCACGTCTGGATAGATAGTTCTGAAGGAACACGAGCACGACCGTCTGTGCACATCTGATGTTGACGGATGCCCCGTGGAGAATAGACAGAGACAAGTATGTACATGATAATTGCATTTGGACAAAGACATGCAAATATATACACAAAAAGAAGACTAAACGGTAATTCACTAAATAAGTATATAGTATATAATGATTTGATTAATTTGATTTATTCACCTTTACAAATACATAATGTAAAATAAATATAACTTTGCATTAAATACACTTTTAAAAAGGACCATAACACGACTGACATTCACGTCTCGGGCCACCGAAGCTATATAACTAAGAAATAGTATTACTAATAATAGAAATAGCAATAATAAAGACAGTAATAATAAGCAATAATAACAACAATAATTCTAATTTTAATTAAGTATGTTTTAAATTACAATTATACCGTATACAAATGGATGCAGAAATCATCAAACAGAATCCCGTTCATGTTTATAATTATTTAATTATTGGGCGGGAATAAAGCTGACAGAGATTTCGCATATCACCTCTCGTTGAAACCTCGTTTTGAGAAGTTAACAGACACAAGTGACGTCCATCGTATGACGCAAATTCTCGCCTAATTACCTAATGATATATAACTGTCTGACATAATGTAATGGACAAATACATATTTTATCTGACATCTATGTAATCCATTTGGTCATGGATGCAAAATATAAAAAGTTTGGTTCCAAGACAAATCTTCTCCTGGACGACGATGTACATTTAGTATGCGTATCAATACATATTCATCCCAAATACTCATTTCAACAAAAATTGATTCGCAATATATTTTGCCCGGTGTAAATGATCTCTAATTGTAGAAGAGAGTATATCACAATTGATGTAAAGAGGTAATGCATTTACGGTACATCCACGAGTCTAACTTTGTAAGAAAAAGTTTATACAGAAACACTAGACACTGTCCCGTTGTGAATATTTTAATAAGAGTATGTAGATTAAAGTAAAGATAATGGAAAGTGGAGACTCTGGACAAATTAGAGTATTTCATAAAAATGTCTAGCACTGAAATGTAGGAGCAACACGTCGTGATACACTTCTGGATTATGCAGAAATGTGTTACAGTGTTAATTTGTGTTGAGGTAAATATTTACATGTACGTTGGTGAGAGGTAGATTCATTATTGTACATAATTATGTATGATTGATCGAATGACTGATTGGAGTGTAACGCAGTATTTAGGGCTATTTCACCTACACTGTTAGAAGAACTTGGTCAAAACGACCAAAAAAAACTTGGTCGGCTTCGACCAAAAAAAACTTGGTACAGACGTGACCGACCAAAGTTTTTTTGGTCGCTGAGACCGACCAAGAATTTTTTGGTCGGTCCGACCAAGTTTCACCCGACCAAACTTTTTTTGGTCGGTCCGACCAAGAAATTTTTGGTCGATCCGACCAAGTTTCACCCGACCAAAAACTTTTTGGTCAGTCCGACCAAGAATTGTTTGGTCGGTCCGACCAAAAAATTTTTGGTCGGTTCGACCAAGTTTCAGCCGACCAAAAAATTTTTGGTCGCCCCGACCAAGTTTTTCCTGGACAAAATGAACAAACAATTTTTGGTCAGGCAAAAGTTCATTAAAATCATTAGGTATGGAAGCTCTGAACTTTTTTTTTTGGATGATATTTTTTTTACTTCAGCCTATTTATAACTTTAAAATTTGAAAGAGAAAGTTAGTAAATAAAAACACTGTCGATTTGATGTAGGTAAATTGTATTTAAACTGTTAAAAAGTACAGGTTTTGTCACAGTTAAAGTTAGCATAGTATGATCACAGTACAGTCACT
>JAVFBY010024018.1:0-13395 GCA_034781015.1 Tonicella lineata
GGGCTTCATGAACATTTTAAGGTGCTAAATATGGGGTTTTTTTAGCTAGGATTTTGATGCACATTTTGCATACATATAATTTGATATGTATGTGAGTGCTGAAAAAAGCTTATCTAAGACAAATGTTACGAGGACCTGTCATTGAAGGTGAGTGATCACTCTCGGACTCTCCTCTAACGTTAATCCCTCCCTGCAATATCTGACCAATTTTTTGTCTTCTGCAGGAGAGGTGAGGGAAATTAAAATCCTTGTTTCAACAAAACTTTCAACAAGGCGCTTTGGAAGCTGCTGTTTCCATGTGTTAAAGGTAATTTCACATTCCTTAAATTTACTACATGAATTTGTTAAATTAGTTTGTTTGTTTTGATTTGCTTTAATAAAGTTGTATTACCACTGGGGGAAAAACAACATAATGTTGAGCAGACGGGGGTGGGGGTAGCTACAGTACACCAAAAAAATAAGCTAATGATTTGAGGACACAGTGAAGTCACCCTGTAAACGCAATCGGTCACTCTCCTTAGGAATAAAGGTTTATTTTGTGGTGTACTGTATTTAATATACCAGTTTATGCTCAAATGCACTGAAATTTATGAATAAAAGTCATCCTGAACATACAGTGAAGTCACCCAGACCACACTGTGAAGTTCTTCTCAACACAGGGTGAAGTCACCATCATTAGGTTAATATTTTGGTGTACTGTAGTTGTGTGACGGTGATAAATCAATTTTGTGGGTGCCGTCCGTCCGTCCATCCATCCATCCGTCTGTCCGCCACCACTTTACCCCCTGTCATATTCCAATCTCAATGTATTGGGCTGAAATTTAATTTATTTGACAGCTGGCATATTGGAGCTGTGTACTGTCAAAAAGTCTGTAATGGTTCTATTCATGTGACAGTATTGGTAGTTTGTCTGTCTGTCTATCTGTTCGACATTTGTCTCTACTGTCGTATTCAGATGTATTAAATTGGAATTTGTTTCACATGTATATAGCAGCTGACATACATGTATCTATACAGTGCACTGCCATGATCTTATTGGTGTAACATTCTTGGAAGTTTGTCTGTCCGTCTATCTGTTCAGCATTTGTCTACGCTCATGTCATTCATAGCTCTATCTTAAAAACTACTCGATGTATCAAATTGGAATTTGTTTAATTTGTCAGCTGACCTTTTGGGACTGCATTGTCATAATGCTTTTTATGTAACATTCTTGGAAGTTTGTCTGTCCGTCCATCTGTTTGTTTTTCTGTAAAAAAGTACTCAATATTTTTCAAATTTAAATTTGTTATACATGTATATAAGAGCTGACATATCTGGACATTGCCCTGCCATGATGCTATTCATGTAAAATTCTTGGAAGTTTGCTGTTTGTATTTCAATATATACAGCACTTCAATACCCCACTGTATATTCCCAGATATGTCTTCAAAACTGCAGAATGTTTCAACTTCAATCTTATTTAATTTACAGCTGATGTGTCAGAATTCTTTAACTAATGTTGCTCTATTACAATATTATAAACATGGCATGATATTTGTAAACCAACTTCCAGGAGAGGTGCATGGGTATCACACTAGTGAGCTTTTTTCACTTTTGCACTTGTTTTATATTTGTTTTCACCTTACTTGTCAATACTTTATTTATTGCTTAATTGTTGACAGGTTGATCCCTAAAATGTGGAAAGCTGTTGCCTCAAAAGCAGCACAGGCCCCTCTGTGGAAGCAGGGCAGGTCTGTGTACAAGGTCTTACCAAAACAGCCTGTTCGAGCATGGCGACAAACAACAGTCCAGGCTGTCAGAGCCATGGCATCAAACACACCAAGCTCCCCAAGGAGAACTATGCAGACAATCGCCCCAATGCCTCAACTTCAAGAAAGAGATATCCCCAAAGTTGCAGCAGAATCAAATGTAAACTATGTTGCTATGGATGGAAATGAAGCTGCAGCATATGTGGCCTATGGACTAAGTGACATTTCATTCATCTACCCAATCAGCCCTGCCACTTCTATGGGTGACCATATGGACAAGTGGGCCAGTTTGAATAAGAAAAACATCTTTAATTCAACAGTAGATGTCAACATGATGCAGTCTGAAGGAGGAGCAGCGGGTGCACTTCATGGGGCTGCTGCTGCAGGTGCATTAAGTAGTACGTTTACAGCATCTCAGGGTCTGCTGCTTATGATTCCAAACATGTACCTACTGGCTGGAGAACTTGTACCCACAGTCTTCCATGTGTCTGCCAGAACTGTCTCCAAACATGCTCTCTCAATCTTCAATGATCACTCAGACGTAATGGCAACTCGACAAACTGGATTTGTCATGCTTTGTTCCAGCTCAGTCCAAGAAGTTATGGATCTTGCCCTTGTGTCTCATATTGCCTCAGTAAAGGCTAGACTTCCATTTATGCACTTCTTTGATGGCTACAGAACATCAGCGGAGGTGTCAAAAATCAAACCAATCCCATATTCAGAAATGGCAGAAATTTACCCTTATGATTTGGCCCAGAAGCATGTAAGAGACTTTGCTTTGAATCCAAATAAACCAATGATCAGAGGAACTGGACAAAGGCCTGACATCTTTTTCCAGTCGACTGTTGCTGCAAACAAATTCTACAACAACTGTCCATCTATCGTTGAAGAAACCTTGGAAGAAGTCTATGCCATTACTGGAAGAAAGTACAATCTGTTTGACTATCATGGCTCACCTACTGCTGACCGTGTCGCCATCATCATGGGGTCAGCAGCGAAAACAATTGAGGAAACTGTAGACTATATGAACAACAGAGGAGAAAATGTGGGTGTCATCAACGTACATCTGTTCAGGCCATGGTCTTCAAAGCACCTTATGGCTGCCATTCCCCCATCAGCTACAAAGTTTGCTGTATTGGACAGAACTCGGGAAGATGGTGCATCTGGAATGCCACTGTTTCTTGATGTAAATGTGGCTTTCAGTGATGCTAAAAGATCTGCATTGATTACTGGGGGTCAATATGGACTTGCCTCAAAGGAGTTTACTCCTGAGATGGTATTTTCCGTTTTTGAGAACCTCAATGCTGAAACTCCCAAAGAAAACTATGTCATTGGTATTGAAGATGACGTGACCTTCACATCATTACCTTATGGTCAACCATTGAAAACAATCCCAGAAGGCACTAAGCAATGTATCTTCTGGGGTTTGGGGTCTGATGGTACAGTTGGGGCTGCTAAAGAAGCCATTAAAACTATTGGTTTAAACACGCCGCTTAAAGCTCAGGGACATTTTGTCTATGACTCTCACAAAGCTGATGGTATCACCATATCTCATGTGAGGTTTGGTCCAGAAGAAATAAAAAGTGAATATGTTATACACTCTGATGCTGATTATGTGTCTTGTGCCCACCCAAGCTATGTATATAAGTTCAACCAACTTCTTGAACCTCTGAGAGAAGGGGGTACTTTTGTCCTGAATTCCCCTTGGGTAACCATGAAAGAAATGAATGCTAAGTTACCAGTGAACATCAAACAACAGATTGCTGAGAAAAAACTTCAGTTCTACAACATTGACGCCATTGGATTGGCATCCGAAGTTGGTTTAGGCAAGCGCATCAACATGATTATGCAGACAGCATTCTATGAGTTGTCTGGAGTTTTGCCAGTAGAGGAGGCCATCAACCTTTTAAAGGAATCTATTGATAAGTCTTATGGACACAAAGGTCCAAAAATTGTTGAAAGCAACATTTCTGCTATAAACACAGCAAGAAAAAGTCTGCAAAAGATTGAGTATCCATTATCTTGGGAGAAAACTGATGTGGGAGGACTGAAGGCTGCACCAAGCAATGAACCACAATTTGTAGAGCAAATAATGCACCCTGTCTTGGCATTAGAGGGTGACAAACTACCCGTCAGTGCCTTTGAACCTGGAGGACACATGCCTATTGGAACTACTGAGTATGAGAAGAGAGGTATTGCCCCCAATATTCCTGTCTGGATTCCAGATGCCTGCACACAATGCAACTACTGTGCTATAGTCTGTCCACATGCAGTTGTAAGACCATTCTTACTTGATAAGGGAGAATCCAAATCAGCACCACCAGGATTTGAGGCTAGGAAAGCCAAAGGTGGAGCAGAGGTTTCAGGTTTCAATTATACAATTCAGATCTCCCCTATGGACTGCACTGGTTGTGAAGTCTGTGTTGAGTCATGCCCAGATGATGCTCTTTTTATGGCACCATTTAATGAAGTTGCTGAGAAATACAGGCCTCATTGGGACTATGCTATTAAGCTTGACGAGAAAGGAGAGATTGGTGACAAATTTACGGTCAAAGGAAGCCAGTTCGAAAGGCCATTGATGGAGTTTTCAGGGGCATGTGCTGGATGCGGAGAAACACCTTATATGAAACTTGCTACACAACTTTTTGGTGACAAGATGGTAATTGCCAACTCATCAGGATGTTCCTCAGTGTGGGGAGGCACTGCCACAACTGTTCCCTTCACAACAACAAAGGATGGAAAAGGTCCAGCTTGGGGTAGGTCATTGTTTGAAGATACTGCGGAATATGGATTTGGCATGATGTTGGCAACAAAACAAAGACGGCGTATGTTACAGCAAGATGTGGCTCAGGCAATCGAGTCCTCTTCTATTTCTAGTGAACTAAAGAGTCTTTTTGAAAAATGGACAAAGAACATGAATAACTCTGCCCAATGTGACAACCTTGTTCCTCTGATACAAGCTGCACTTGAGGGTGAAAAAGACAAAGATCCTGCTCTCCGAAGAATTTATGCACAAAGAGATCTATTATCAAATCAGTCTCATTGGCTTGTCGGTGGTGATGGCTGGGCTTACGATATCGGATATGGTGGGCTTGATCATGTTATATCCAAAGGTGAAAATGTCAACATTTTGGTGCTTGATACAGAAATGTATTCCAACACTGGTGGACAGGTATCCAAGGCTACACAACTCTCAACTGTGACAAAGTTTGCTTCCTCCGGCAAAAGACATGTGAAAAAGGATTTGGGACTCATGGCCATGCTGTATGAAAATGTATACGTGGCTTCGGTTGCACTTGGTGCAAACATGAACCAGACTGTCCAAGCTTTCAAAGAAGCTGAAGCCTACAATGGAACATCAATTTTGATTGCTTACTCCCCGTGTATAGATTGGGGTATTGAAATGAAAAATATGATGCAGGAACAAAAAGAAGCTGTCGACAGCGGCTACTGGACTCTCTACAGATATGATCCAAGGAGAATGAATCAAGGACAGAACCCTTTCCAGCTTGATTCCAAAAGGATTAAAGGTGATCTTCATCAATTTTTGCACCAACAAAACAGATTTCAACAATTGGTGCGGAAAAACAAGGATGAGGCTCAGTTGTTGCATGAGTCTCTGCATGATATTTCTACTCACCGTCACAATAAACTTCTCAAAATGGCCATGGATGAACATGAACTCCTTGAGCATCTTAAAAACCTTCTGGGTGAAGAAGTCTCATCAGAAAAATCTCTTATTCTCTATGGATCTGAAACTGGAAACGCCGAGAACTTAGCACAGGTCTTCTCAACTGAATTGAAACGAAGAGGAATCCGAGCTAAATGCTTAGCCATGGATGACTTTGACATAGATGATTTGCCTAAACAGGCCAATGTTTACTGTATTGTAGCCACATGCGGGCAGGGTGAATTCCCAGGAAACTGTAAAACTTTCTGGGAACAGCTATGCAGTAAAGAGCTACCAGAGAATTTCTTGGAGAATACAAAATTTGCTGTCTTTGGGCTTGGAGATACTTCTTACGTCTTTTACAATGAGTCAGCAAAAGCCTTTGACAAGAGATTAGAAGAACTTGGAGCTCAGAGAATACTTGGAATTGGTTTAGGAGACGACAAAGACGATGAAAAGTATGAGACTGCATGGTCAGACTGGACTCCCAATTTATGGAACGAACTAGGTACACCACCCCCACCACAAGAACTCATGCCACCAACGTATCGTGTTGATGTTGATACAACCGGAGCTATGCAGGCACCTGCCGATGCCATCTATCCAAATGGATATAAACGTGTCCCATTGACGAAAAACGTTGTTCTAACACCTCCCGACTATGACCGAGACATTCGCCATTATGAGTTTGACCTTAAGGGATCTGGCCTGCAGTACGGTATTGGAGAATGTCTTGGAGTCTATCCCAATAACAACAAGGATGATGTTATAGGTTTCCTCGCGGAATGTAACATTAACCCTGATGCTGTCATCACTTTAGAAGATACTGCTGGGCGTAAAGAACCATTGCCCCCAGTTGTAACAGCTAGTCAACTTTTCACAGAGGTCCTTGATGTCTTCGGTAGACCCAGTCGAAGATTTTATGAGACATTATCACTAGCAGCCACAGATGAAAGTGAAAGAAAAGAAATAGATTATGTCGTCAGCAAAGAAGGGGCTGACAAATACAAAGAATTTATGTCCGAGACTATCACATATGCTGATCTCATGAAAAAGTACCCTTCAGCAAGATTGCCTTTGGACTACATGGTAGATCACATCCCAAGGATAAAACCAAGATTATATTCCATCGCATCCGCCTCTGAAATGCATGGGGATATGCTACATCTATGTATTGTTAAAGATGACTGGACCACACCGTCCGGTGTACACAAACGAGGTCTTTGTACACACTACTTGAGAGATCTGAGTTTAGGTTCCTCGCCCGATATGGTGGCCGGAAAGATCAACGCTGCTGGTATCACCATCCCAGATTCTCACAAACCTCCTTTCGTCATGGTAGGTTTGGGAACTGGCTTAGCCCCTTTCAGAGCCTTTGTTGAAGAACGTGAGATTTTCCGACAGAGAGGAGAAGATGTTGGGGAAATGGCTCTGTTCTTTGGAGCAAGACACAAGAGAACAGATTACACATACGGGGACGAATTGGACGAGTACCACTCAAACGGAAAGGGGGTTATCACAGTTCTCTCGAACGCCTTTTCAAGAGACCAAGAACACAAGATCTACGTTCAGAATCGTATCGAAGAACACCCAGAAATAATCTACGACTACCTGGTGAAAAAGAAAGGGTATTTCTACCTTTGTGGCCCAGCTGGAAACGTGCCTCCAGCAGTTCGTAAAGCTGTTGTAGATGCTATTGTTAAAGTAGGCAAATACAAACCTGAGGAGGCCGACAAGATGGTAACAGATATGCAAATTGAAGGCCGATACAACGTTGAGGCTTGGTAAACTGATACAAGTAGTGAAATACACTTATTGACGATAAAACTCTACTTGACAATTCTTATGATATTAGAAATACAAACATTCCTAGCGAAGGTATATACATAAAATGAAAACCGTACCGGTATGAAATTTAAAGTAAAATCTGTGCTTTTGACTTAGATCACATACTTGCTTTCGATATAAATTTTTTTTTAAATCCAAAAATAAAGGGAGGCAATGACAGTTTTAATATTGTTATATTTAACTATTTCCTTTTATTAATAACGATCTATTGAACATATTATATAACGTGACTTACCCTCTTATAAGAACCGAGAAGCCTTTTCAGGGGAATTTTGAATGATGTTAACGATTATTTAACCAAGTTTTATTTTAGGTTCGTTCTGACTGGTATATATAGTTATTTACATACACTATTACTATATGTATAATTATAACGAGGATCAAATTCCTCTGGTATGTTGGATATCTTTAATAACGGTCTATCTCCATATGGAGATAGCCCCTTAATGATGCACCTGATTTCAACAATGTTTGGTCTTTCATAAGCTATATACTCCCAGGGTGTGTGTGTTTTAGCCAAGTTGAATATTCTGTCTTTTTTTCTCCACAAGTATTTATTTTTGGGAGTGGAAAACTTATACCTTAATGTATGTTTTGATCGTTAAATTTGAAATGTTTGTGTCTGTTTACTACTGTACATCAAATGTGTAAATACTGCACTTAACGAGGAGAAAGGCGGCATTCGAGATTGATAAAATACATAAAAATGTTACTTGTTAAACTTAAACTGGCGCACATTTTATATCAAATTATAGTACCGGTATGTATGCAAACGGTTAAGTGAATTTTCCCCCTAATAAAAGGGAAGTTTACATAACGTCTAGGCAATTTGCATTTCCTTTTTAAAGGGAAATAAACCTTTAAACCTGAAAAAGTCAGTTTCCTGGGTGTGTAGAAATCTACCATGCATACACCTACATGTAAGACTTTACTTGCCTTACTGCTGTGCCTCTCGTGCCGAAGTCATAAAATTGTCTATATCAAATCACCAAATATCAAGATTTCGGTGAAACTATATGTCTCAAAATACAGTAACATTGAATTGCTATTATTCAAATCGATTTTCGGCACGATTTGGATAAAATTGACGAATACAATTTAATATCATGCAGACAAAAACAAGGGGTGTTAATAAGCGATTCAATACCGGTAGTTTACTGCAACAAGATAATGAACAATGTGAAAAAAATAGTGTGTACGGTCTTTCTTTTTTTAACTAACTTTATTTTTATGTTGTTTTTTTTTTATAAGAAAGTTATATCTCTGATTTTTGTTTTCCAAGATTAAACATTTGAAGAGTGTATTACTAAATACAATATGTAATATTTATTTGACATCTTTTTGCATGCATTTTACGTTTCATTTGTGTAAGATTTTGAATTTTAATTAGATCTTGTAGAATTTTTTGCACAAAGCTTTTGTTTTAATTGTGACAAATAAAATGCGTATTCAGAAAATACTTATGGCTGATGGTTAAGTATATCAAAAACCTGTTCATGACTAGATATTATTATTAGTATTTTTTTTTTACCGATTGTTAAAAAATTATAAAAAGTTGTTGACTTTCCCCCGGTAATTCTGTATCTGTAGGAGTTGTCTAATTGTATATTCATGGAGTTTCAAGATCTGGTCAAGGAGATTGTCCATATTTTCAAATGATACAATAACTATTTCATAAAGTGTGACGGTCCAGAACGTTTTTTTTCTGAGCTCTTGACAAAACCGTTTCAAATTAAATGTAAATTATAACTTAGATGTATTTAGTTGTTAACTACATCATGTGCCATATTGAACTATATTGATAAACTACCTGGCTATTCAAATCAATTTAAAACAAATGATCGATACTCATTGTACATTTTTGTGTTCAATGACAACACTGACTTGTGTCATCAACTTCTAAATCAATGCAATTCAGATTTTTCCTTGTTTTGGAAAATTAAAAGTTTAGTTTGTAAATACATGTAGGTTACTAATTTGTTAAGTTTCTTTGGCATGTCTCTTGCGTTTACTAAATACATTTAGTATTTAAGTTCAGAATCATTTAACACAATCAACAGAACTGCAACGTTTTGTTTTTTGTAAGTCGATCTATTTTTCCATTGTCAGTTAGTTAAATCATCTTGGTGAATTATTTTTATTTTAGATGGATTGATTTTTTTTTTGGTGGAGCAAAATTGCAAAATCCGTTTTAACCTTTAAAATGAATTATCTCCCCTGCTTTTAATGTGTATCTGTTATGTTTGTGCTATTAGTTTTTGTTTGTTGATCAACTTTTTTGACTTATCATGCCCGTACTCTATTTATGTTAAGTCTCTTTAAATTTTTGTCTCAAAATGCTTGTCAGACAAATTCGATTTCTATCAATTTGATGTCAATTATCATGGATTAATATGATTTCTGTCAAATGTCTTTTTTTTCTTTCGGAAAGCCATTTTTTGTAACTAGTGTAAATATACGACTTTTTGGGTTCGGTGTGAGAGAAAAAATATAATAATTTTGTTGAAATTGATTTTCTTTAATTATTTATGGACATCTGCCTCGTCTTAGTTAAAGTCTAGTGCAGGAAAGTTTGTATGTGCACCATATATTGAATCAAAACCCACTACGGTACACAGGGTTTTCTCATATATGGTAATATTGCAGAACTTATGACATCTTTCCTGTTTAAAGTGACACGGTCTCCCAAAATCAGATATATTTTGTGTTATTATAGAATAACATGATTTTATACGGTATAGACCTACATATTTTTATCATTGAGTAAATGTTAGTAGCATCATGTAATTTCCAACTCCTAGGCTAAGTGTAGTTTTGAATACGACATACAATTGGAAATTTAAATATTTCAATAGAAAATGTTAGTGTCGAACAGCGGTGGCATCAAAGGCATTTTCTAGGCAGCTAATACCCGCCAACACGTCATCGTATACTCGTGGGATTAGAATCAGTACCGGTAGCCTGTATACAGTATTTTTCGAGTCTCGTACCAGCTAAGTGACAATGTTTGATTTCAATGATATTGTTGTAATTGATGAAAAAACTGTATTGCTGTGTAAAATCCTGGCAATCGGAATTGATAAAATCTAACTTTGGGTGACCGTGTCTCATTAAATATATCTTTATAGGCCCTTGTTAATGCTGCGACGGAAAGTGAATTCCTATGGTTAGAATTCCATAAAACATTGCAAGATTATAGATGAATTCTCAGAGTAAAACAGATTTCATTTAGACCGCCATGCATACAAATAAATATATTGGTTATTTGAGAAAGGCAGATCTGGATTAGTCCGGTCGAGACCATTTCAGTGCGAGTTGAATCTTCTCTATAGACAAGGGTTTTATTCCTAGGGATATACTATCCATTACAACCCCTTATCGGATCGTGCAACTCAAACTGGAATTTAGGCCTACAAGTAGGATTTTGATTGGCTGCGTAGAATGCAGACAGTCAAGCGACGCCTTACTAGCAGACTCGGCAGCCTGGTCGCATTGACTTTGTTCATGTTGATGCACAGTCCTGTTTTGTAAGTTCTTGTCTGTTTGTTTGGATAATATTGTAACAAGGGGAAGTTAACTCGAGTTATGACTCAAATGTCGTCGGAGCAAATGGCGTCTGAACAAATGTCGTTGAAGCAAATGTCGCCTGAGCTAATGTTGCCGGAGCTTATGTTGCCGAAACAAATGTCGCCGGATCAAATGTCACCGGAGCAAATGCCGCCGGAGCAAATGTCACCGGAGCCAATGTCGCCGGAGCAATTGTTGCCGGAGCAATTGTCGCGGAACAATTGTCGCGGAGCAATTGTCGTCGGAGCAGTTTCGCCGGAGCAATTATAGCGGATTCTTGACTTACACCCTCACCGGTATATAGCCGGCTTCGTCATAAAGGAGCCTCCTTTTATGCAGCGGTATAGGCCTACTCGGTAAATTGCTGAAGACTATATGCGGTCGTCGTCCGACGAATTACTGCTGTACGGTATAGATTAACTCGTCCGACTTGATGATATAGGACAATAGAGTGATGCAATTCTTTACTATCAAATGAATTGTGCTTATATTGAAATTAAATTTATTATATTTTGACAAACTGCACATTTACACATTTTTTCAAGGAAAAGGCTTTTTCGTAAAAGAGGCTTCCCCGTTTGAGAAGTCGTGCGCGAAACTGTAAGCTTGATATTGTGCCTATTTATCCCAAACTTCCAGCCTGCCTTGATAAACTAGCAAATGGTTACTAAATGGTTCCATGCACAGCCGAGATTATTATCGAATGGGAATGGTCGTTGATAGCCGATTTAAAGCCGGTACGTCTTAACTGGTTGAGTTGTATTTACTGGGACAAGTCCAGCGTTTTTCAACCTAAACTTATTATTTTTAACGTTTAATTTTAAATAAACATAATTTAAAAGCCGGAAGTGATGTCCAAATCGCCGAGAAGATAAGGTACCTGACTGAGTGCACCCTTCCTGTATAGATGCATCTATATCTATATCTACAACGAAACAACAACAACATAACAAAGATAAAGGTTGCAGAGGATACACCATGGCATTCATGACTAGGCGGGTAATTTTGGGTGTCACTTCCGGTTTTTAAATTAACAAATTTACGGTTAAGCTTGGTCGGTTCCTAATGTCACACTCTTTGATATCTCACACTCTTTGATGTCTCACAAAATAAACGTTTAGGTTGAAAAACGCTGGATTTAAGGGATGAGCCTACGAGTTCACGCTATACAAGGAGTAGCTCCGTCGTTATATAAGTGGTGAAAAATCAGATGAATCTTTTTAAGCCACCCCTTTATTTATTGACATTGTTAGTATTGTTGTGTAATGGTGCCTAAATAAAGAAGTTCTAATCCAGAAAGCGTCGTGTAAGTGACATTGTATAGGTATTTCGCTTTTTGAACATGCGTACATCTATCTCACAGAGTTCTCTGCAGACCAACGCTTGAAATAATCTAGCTTTGTAAACAAACCCGCAAACATACAGATAGAAGAGTTCCCGTTTTGCTCTATAGGCGCCTTCTTGGAAAGTGACGTCATTTCTCAGCTCGGCAAAACGAAGGGCAGGCGTCTGACAGCACTGATTGATTTACCTATCATAAGCACAATAGAACCACACAAATTGCCATATGACCTATGCATTTCGGGACTTCGGTGTTCATTTTTTTTTTTTAATTCTAAAATTAAAGGATTTTATATCAATTACCTCGCCAGAACTCCGACATGTAAACAATTTTATATTTGACTGAAAATTGGTCAGTTCACGCTTATACTTCTTTTTAGACGCTGAGCCAAATATAATTAAAATGTGAACAGAAGTTGAGCCAAATATAATTAAAATGTGAACAGAAGTTATCTTGAAATTACAGTCTTTATAACTGGACCGTCTATCTTATGGAGGCATACAAAACCGGATCCTATAGCCTGCAGGATTTAAAGTAAATCAAATTAAAATTCTCACATATGAATCTACGAAACTGCAGAAATGTAGGCCTACAGTAATTGGTTTGAATGTAATCTTTTAAAATTTAATCAGTACATTAATGCTATGGTCGTAAATCAGCTTTCGGGGAAGTGACGATTCTTCCAGGCCGACTAAATTAAACTACTTATATAAAAGGCCTATGTAAAGCCCTATACTATAACCTGCAGGTTTTAAAGTAAATCAGATCAAAATCCGCAAATGATATGAATAACTCGAAACTTTGTTAATGAACGAAAATTGACTAATTAATTGGTATGAATGTAATCTTTTACAGTTTAACTTAGTTGATTGTTATGGTTTTTGTAAATCTTCACCGCCCGTTTCTGAACAGAGCTACGTGATCAAAGTTGAATTTAAGTCTACGTATGGCCTATTAGCTCTGTTCTAAGATGGATGATGAACCTTTAAGCTTGTCTCCCTGGAATAAGCGTCACTTTCCCAAAAGCTGATTTACGGCCATGGTGTCACCACCCCCTTTTTTTCGAAAACCATAGCTATGAATTAAGTTCAATTTTTAAAGATTACATTCATATCAATTGCTGTGTATTACTGCAGGTTCGTTTAATAACAATATTTAGTGTTATCTATATGCGGATTTTAATCTGATTTAGGCCTACTTTAAAACCTACAGCTAAGGAT
>JAVFBY010024129.1:0-13393 GCA_034781015.1 Tonicella lineata
AACTCTTTGTTTATAAATTGTCATTAAGGAGGTATTATGGGGTTTGAAATAAACCAATCATTACAAAGAATGCAATAATTATTAGTATTTGATAATTTGATTTCAGATTGCAAGAACACCATGCCATAGAATCAGCGACGCAAAACTAACCGTTAATTGTTGTCTGCCGAGATAGTGAAGTGAGCAGTTCAAGAAGTGATAGAAAATAATAAACCAGTTGCAGAGGTCTCTATAAGTTTAAGTCTGTGTAGAGCAGCCTTGCCCCGATATATTACAGATGCCCGCAAAATTAACTAAAACGGATGTGGTAGGCCTATATAAGAAAAAACATGTCACACACAGATTCTTTCTCTGCAAGAAGAGACAGCACTGGCCTGTCTATTAAAGCCATGCGAAAGCTGGCCTGGGAATACGCTTGCCAACACCTCGAAACTCACACCGAATCTTGGGATAAGAATTCTGAAACTGGGGTTGACTGGTTGTATGGCTTAATGAACAGACAACAGAACCTATGCCCAAAGATGCTTTAAGCTACAAGCCTTGTGAGACCCAAAGCATTCAACCGCCTTAATGTAATTTTTTTTCGACAAGTGTGAGTATCATCTCTCGTCCAAATACCAAGCTCGAACCTCATCGAGTTTGGAACCTAGATGAAACCGGAATTAGAACCCTCCAGAATAACACACGAGTTGCTATAAAAAAAAGGAATGAAGCATGTCGTGCAGGTTACTGTAGCAGAAGTGGGAATCCTGGTTAATATATGTTGCTGCATCAATGCAGTAGGCACAGCATTACCGCCAGCTTATATATTCCCAAGGGTTAACTTTAAAATGCACATGCTTAACGGGGCGCATAATGGAACCCTGAGCCTTGGAGCGCCTTCCGGTTGGATGAATTCGGAACTCCTCTCCATAACTTTGGAACATTTTATCAAGCACATGAACATCTTCAAGGAAAATCCAGGCATTTCGGTCATGGATTACCCCGAGAGCCATGTGGTTTAAGCAACTATAGACCTGGCCAGAGATAATGGATTGATTATCCTAAGTATTCCTCCACACTGTAACCACAGAATGCAACCTCTAGATGTAAGTGTCTTTGAACGGTTTAAGCGATTTTCCAATGTTGCTTGTAATGATTGGATGCTTACTCATCCCGGAAGAACGCTTACCATTTATGATATCCTAGCTCTCCGTTTACATGCATATTACAAAGCACGAACTGCTGCAAACATTGTGGCAGTCTTTAGCATTATGGGAATAATGTCAACCGCAACATATTCCATGATGACCTACTGTTACCTTCCGCTCCCAAAGGCAGGGAACAAGTTCCAGTGGGGAAATAACAGACAAGATCCAGTGCAAGAATTCCCCTCTAGCAGTGGCGAAATGATAGATGCTGATATCAATGTAGGGCAACCTGTCTCACCACAAGAGTTCAGATCCATGTCCGCTGAAGACGTCCGTATCCCAAAGCAGCCCCAATGACAGAAAACATGCGTCGTGGCAAATGTAAGAAAAGTGCCATTCTCACTAACGCCCCAGAATGAGAGTTGACAGCGGAAGGTAAAAGAACAACATCTGCAAGTCGTATCTTGAACATTGAACCTTCTAAAAAATGAAGCGGAGAACGATGAGGACTATGATGGAGAACCAGATGAAGAGATCAAGTTCTAGAACAAGACTTTGGAACCACAGAATTATGTTCTTGTTAAATACAGGACAATCGCAAAAAGCACCACGATGTAGGAATCATCATTGAAACAAAAGATAAAGATGGCGAGTTTGAAACAAAATTTCTCCGAAAGTCAAACAAACATGAATTTTCGTGCGGTTTTGTTGAACCAGTTACAGAAGAAATTGTTTCAGTCGATGATACAGCCATTCTTGGAACCCTTCCCGAACACAATAGCACAAAGAGACGAAAGGGAATCATGCAATTTAATTTGAAATTCCTAGACACTTCCTAGTAACTTTGAATATGTAATTAAAACAGTGTTTTCCAAATTAAATAGTTCATACTTAACCTTCTCTGCTTTACAATAATTACAAACCATGGCCAAAGGTCCCAATGGGGTGGACCATTGGTCCCTTGCCATGGGTACCCATATGCCATTTTGTACCGTGTCATTTACGCGTATGGCACATTGATGATACGGAAAGGCAAATCACTACAAAATTGTAAGTTTAATAAGTGCCGACATCTGATGTACTGCTGTGCATGTTTTTAAGACCGCTTCTCCAAAAGTTCGACCTCTAAGACACATTATCTAAAAAAATGGCCCATCGGTCCCCAGTCTTGCTAAATTTAAATTTAACGCAGAGCCGGATAGAGATTTGCAGCCAAACATAATCATAGAAAGGTCAATACACATCTTTGAATACAATCTGAATTGAGTGACCGATGCATACTAGATAATAAGGGTTTATCTCTGGCTAATCGACAGCCAAAGTCTTGGTTTTATAAAATAGTAAGATCGATTTACCGTTTAAATTTCGTGTGATTGCTGGAAGCCAGATGTTGTTAAAGCTACGTGCAGCATGAAGTCGATTCGTGTCTTGTGCTGAAATAAATTTGACCACTAGACACATCGAACCATATGTAGTTTCATGTTTTTGATTTGCTATTGTTTTTGCCAGAGTCGCCAAGGACGTTGAGACCCATTGGGCCAACAGTGTCAACAGTGAAATATCAGTAAGCAAGAAGTTAAATCATTATCTGGCTAATATCAAATACAAGACATACTCGTCAGATACACGATGGTAGATGCGATCTCAGCTGTTTAAGTAGGCACATAGAAAAGGGATACCGGCTCTGTCAGCTGGATCTCAAATCATGACCTGTTTAAATGTTTTCATCCGATATATAGTACACGGTATGTACGTGTTTAATGTATAGAAAGATAAATAAACACGAGCGTAAAATTTTACAGACCACTGAGCTTTCTTGACTTCGCTACGAAATCTCTTGAACATTTTTTTCTGAAAATGGTGTAGATTAAAATACATGCAAATCCTTCAATACATAATATACAAGCACACAGATAAACGCATTGATGGAAGACAGAGAGACAGACACACAGACAAGAGATATACACAATTTCAAGCCGGTATAGGTGCCAAAGGTTTAAGCGACAGACTAAAATAACATCAATGCGACATTTTATGAATAATAGTGGACTATGCAAGAATTTCAACGCCATTGTAAGAGCACATACAATAATTGGCACGTGCATAAAATCAGCAATTGGACATTTTTACCATGGCTCTCTTCTTTGACTCGGACAAAAGCGGTTTTAATTAGTGCACATATAAACTATAATTACATTTGAATTCTAATTGATAGACATCTTCGATGCCCCTTCCCACCCCAACACACACCCACCTCCATCCACAAAAATGTCTTATTTCTCCTGGCTTTTTATCAAGGACCTAAACCTTTCATCTGAATGTTGACTAATTTGAGATACTTCTTTGCTATAAAGGTTAATTAATAAATTTTCTTTACAAACCTTACACACACAAGGATGTTTTTTGCGAGGAGTGTCGCATATCTGGTAGATCCACTTATGTTTCCACGAGTCGAATTCATGAGATTTGATGATTTTCTATTTAATGTTGATAGCTTCATAAAATACATAGATTAGACGATATATTTAAAGTTTAATGGTCATTGATAAACAATTATAGGAGAAGATATATTTGGCGTGAAAAGCATATTTCTTAAGGTTTCTGGGTTGCCATTTGGCAGTTATGTTTGCCATACCATCGAATAGTTTTGGGACAAAAGTTTGTCACTGCACAACGATTGTGTCCCAGTGCAAAAGGGGTTAGTCTTGTTTGTCACATGGATAAAGAAGCGTATTTAATAAATCATCAGTGTTGTATGGGCTCACAGACAAATGGCATTTCATTCTACCTTACCGGGTATTGTTCACGAATATATAATGTACAGATTCCCTGATGTGCAAGAAACAATTAAAGAGGCTATACCGCAGAATTTAGGCCAAAAATCGACTGAAACGAATTACACCGGCTTTTCTATATCTATAGAGTATGGCACAAAGTATGAGCTTTCAGAAAGTATCAACCTCGAGAATGATTTTTATACCGTATTAAAATAATACTAATTCTAATTTATTTGAATTGGCACTACGCCACGCTTCTTGCTATAACAAAATGAGCTTCCATAACTCCTCGTGTTTTGGATGGCACAGGTTAAATGTTTCTGCCTACATTGGTGTTTACATCAATATGAAGCCATGTCTCGTTATCGATAGATTTTCTAATACTGTTCAGGTCATCTCAGATTTAAAAAAAATAAAGTTTAGTTGATTTTGTCTAGCAGCGACCAGTATGTTCAAGGCTTCTGTGGGAGTGTTTTTATATAAATGTAGCGAGATATAGTATTTGCCTGCTTTTGATACTGACGGTCTCTCTCAACGTGAAGCTATGTTCCTCGTTACATGTATATACCAATATTTATATATTTCGCGTTGACTAGGAACACAGCACGATATTAACGAGTTATTCACGAACACAAAATGTGCTCACCAAGACGAGATATGTCGACAAATGTGTCAATATGCACAATGTAATTTAATTGATCTTTAGCAAACCAGATCCCATCAAGATAAATCAAGATGTATATCGAGCATTATAATGATGTAAGTACGTTTGAATTAGGGCGACATTACATGAACTATTATGATAGTTCGGTACTCAATAATGATTATACATCTAACTGAACATCGTTAACGCGGCTTAGTTGCCTTAGAGCTGAATTGTTCAGATGGTGACTGGTATGTCATTAAGCGAGCATAAGAAAGCAAAACAATATACAACTGATAAGGAATTTGCGAACAATAAATTCATTCAAAGGATTTACCATTAAATTGAACGCCTGATGTAGACTGCATTGCCACGTCGCAGTCCGCAATGTGGATTTACTCGTTTTCAGTTTGAATTATTTTAGCGAAGTACAATATAATCCTCCGGAGTGACACGTGAAAGGTATTGGCTCCTTCGCTACAACATTTAATACATAAGTCGTTACAAACAATAAGCCTAAACGAGTAGAATCAAAAATTAAAAAATAAATCGTAAACACACTTTCCTGCTTTCTTGGATAATTCGAATTATCACAACGGTATTCTTTTGATTGATCCTAAGTTAAATCGTATTTTAAGATGGTCTTATCATTTTAATCATATATAATATTTATTGAGCATGTGAAAATAGGCCAATAAAACACGGGTGCTGTAAATCACAGGACTGAGGTTCCAAACGCAGTTCAAGTGTGACCTTTTGCTTGTTGCTACATAAATAAAACACAATAATTATACACCTACAAAGGAACAAATACTGATTGGTAATAAATATTAAAATAGTAAAGGAATGTCTATAAATTAACCTGTCGTTTTGATGCATAGATATAACAAAACCCACGACACGACAGACCTAATTAATGACGTGAAAAATATTATACTCAATTAGTATATTACCATAAGTTTCTAGAGGTTTGCTGAACCGGAACGACACCAGGCCTGATAATCTCTCCCCTGAATGAAACACACCGTAATCTCCTGTAAACTGAATGGTAAATTCATCTAATTTAGACATCTTCCGTGAAGAACAAAACTCGACCCGTTTCTCACAAAGACTGTGAGTAAATCGCACTTGAATTTCTATCAATAAAATATCTAACTCACTTCACACTATTCTTGAAGTTCAATCCTTGTCAGGGAATTCACTAATTCCTACATGTCCATTGTCCCTGCCGTTCGTAGCAGAATAATTAACCGCATTTGGTATTGGCTTTGTGGTGCCAGTGAGTAAACCAAATCTGGTGCGCTCTTTAATAAACAAGTTAGATGTTTCAAATATGACCATCAGACATAAAGGTAAACCTGTACTCAGTACTATTGTGGTATATATTGGCTTTATATACTCTATATGCTTTTTGAAATAATCAATTTGCCAGGTATTATAAATTCATGAGTGCACTGGTCTCAAATGGTCTCCAATTACTCGCCGCTTGTATTACAATCTGAACTGATCTTCGCATTCGCTGGGCGGATATAGACCTACAATATGTAAAAGCCTAATCAATATTTAACAATATGTTGCTCAGAATTTTGAACGGAAGCTTAGATACAATGAATAGGCCCATATTTTGTTATATATTAACCATATATAATTATTTTCATCATAATGCTATATATTTTTTATGAATGCAGAGAAAGAAATGTGACATGCCTCCACCGGGGGTCGAACCCGAGACCTTTGGCTTACAGGGCCAACACTCTACCAATCTAACTGAGCTAGAGAGGACGTAGAGAGATCATAATAATATATAAATATATATTTATATCATAGTTGAAGTTAAGAATGAGAAGCCCTTCAGTGTTCGCTGCTATTTATAGGCACATGCAGACAAGTCTCGCTGCTCAAAATGCACCAAACTGTTCACTGGAACAGTGATCAATTCTCCCCTTGACAATGTACCAATGAATGGAATGGTTCAATTGCCAGATTTGTAATTGAAGATAAGATTCTGAATTGTTCGGCATCAACATTGATAATTCCAGAAATGGTAGAGCATACAGCTCGTCAAACGAGCATTTTCTTATTCCAGAATACAAAATCCTCAAATAATAATAAAATACCAAAAATAAAATCAGATTTTCCGTCTGTCTTAGTTATAGATATGCACCCAACCTTCCGTTTGTTTACAGAATGGTAAGATGGTCACTAACACAGTATTGGTTTTTGCGTTGAATGTAAAATACAAAAGGCGCCAAAAAACTTCAGTGTAAAACTACACCGCGTGAATTTTTTCCACAGTTGTATCAGTTTACTGTTAGTTAACCATATTCTTAGACGAGCGTATCGATAAAGAGAGTTTAACTAACAAACATATAGTCAGGTATAGTCAGCGCTGGGCCGGCATGGTTATATCGTTCCTGTTTTCCCGAACAAGTTTAGCTACCATGCCAATGTTGCTAAACGCACTGGTTGCAACGTACCAAGAATTGGCAACACACAATAAGTAAGATTCACCAGTGTTATATCGTTACAATGTTGTCCAACACCCAAACTATATCGTTCTTATCGTGCTAAAAATAATAACAAAAATGATTCCGTTATGTCCGTTCTAGATTTATCAAAGAAACAAGAATACATCATCCGAATGCTACTATTGAAGTCACAACTCATACCTTTCCAGTGTAAGTATGGACACACGTTTTGTTGTTTCAATGCTGCTATGGCCACAATTTTAACTGTTTCAATTGTGCCAAGAATCATATAAGCTATGCATATTACAAGTCAAGACTCAAATTACATCGTGCCAATCTTGCTAAAATCGTTACACTTAAACCTTTACAAAGACACAAACTGTACCGTTCCCATGCTGATAAGAATCTTCAATAACTTAATTGTCGTTTTACATCATACTTTAAAGACAGCTGCCAAATATGATCGCGGAATAAACGCTAGAAGCAATACGTTCTAGCACTATCCTATAGCCTGTAAAACTTCAGCTCTTGTGGATTTATTTTGTTACACGGGACATTGAGTTCCTGAATAAAGAACTATTCAGTCTAGTGCCATTTAACTATAAACGTAAATTTATCTTTGGAGACATTTCCTTCGTTCCTTCGTTACTTATTTACCAATCACATATTTTCTGACAATGGCGAAATAAGATGCAGCTGATGAAAATACTGGTTGCATATATAGAAGTCTATCACTATATCTTGTAAAGCCAACTAAATAGGTCAGTTTCTCACAACAGTAAAATTCATCATCGGTTTTACAGCATGTTTCCAGCCCGACTGTTACAGTTGGCCGCTTGGGAAACGAATTGAAAACCGTTAACTCCTCAACACAATGTTTGCAAAGGAAAAGTGATTAGGTTTTCTCTCTTCTAACAGCTTATCAAAACATAACTTTACTATTAAAACTAAGACAACAGTGTGTTGTTCAGTGTCCGTGAAATAGGCTGTAGTTGTTAGCTTGAGACCAATTGTGCTTTGTAGCAAAGCATTGATTGGTTTCCCTCATGTATAAACAACTCTCAGCAAGAAAAAAAAAACCATTACGGCAGCTCACTCCATTTAGTCGTGTTTGAATAGGTCTATATCAACTCAAAGTATTATAAACAGTTCTGAGAGTGACTCCAACCCAGAACAAAACACACTTATCAGCCGTTTTGTGTTCCAAATCTAAACAGGTGACTCTGTTTGTCATTATTTATGCTGTGTTGTCAAAACATTGACACAGGGAGCGTGTGACACAGAAAGCCGGATGATGTTGGACCTACGGGCAACCTGAAGTCGATTCGTGTCGTACAAGCCTCAAACACTGGCCACGGGGCTGACAGAACACGTTCTCAATAGAGCATGTTAAAGATAAACCCCAGTAGGGGTCAAAATTAGTAGTACGAAAAATTGGAAATGAAAATATAATCTTTCTGGTTAAGTTATTTTAAAAAATTGGAAAAGAAGCCTTGGCTAATGCCTGAAAGTCAGGCGATATAAACTGATTATTTGGGTGGGCATTGAACAGTTGGATTCGATTAGCTTGGATAGTGATTTATGCAACGGTAATAGATCACACTAAATGATCATCGTGATGTTATCCAGCAGAAATTTTAGGCTGCGTATCTTCTAACGGTCATATATCAAGGACAATTTTAAAAACAATTTAAGCTGTATATATTTTTTTAAACAGCATAGCAAGGTATTTTTACATGTAAAACGTTACAGTCTAGGGTTGACCTATAAAGACTCGAACAATAATCAATCCCGAAAAACAAATCCACAAAGTGACCCCCAGAGGAGATAAGAACTCCGTATTTGGCATGAGAAATGGTTTTTTTATTAATATTTTAGAAAAACATCCTCTTGGGGGAAATTAGATTAAGTTATATTAGTGGTAAAATGTATACTTTTTGCACTAAATGTATCTTTTCCTAAAGTTTTAACAAATGTCTTTGAAACATCATATATACCTTCTACTCAATACGCTCCAAAACATTGTCAACAGCATTTGAAATTCTTTTCTGTCATGGGAACGCTTCTAATTTTAAATTAAATCCTGTAAATAAGAAGGAAAAGTTTAAGTGAGGCTAGCATCTACACTTCTCTACAAAATAAATTTGTACTTTTTTATATCGATACCTACAGTGGGCGCGTGAGTCACCTGTGATTCCTCGAATATTAACGCCGTTATATAGCTGAAATAACCATTACAGCGGCGTTAAACGCCTAGTAATAAAGCAATCAGCGGAGGTGTTTTTTAATATTCATGCGTAAACACCAGATTATCTCGGATGTAAGCTTCTTCCTTCACGCGACAATTTACGTCACAGTCGAGGCAACCCCGTATTACCCTGCTTTGTAGCAAGGTAAGTTAAGATAACTATGTGGTTTATAAAATATTGCCGTGCTTTATTTTCTCTTTCCTTGTAGGCCTTCTAAGCACGTACAGTTGTCGCATACTACACACCGAATGAATCAATTAAAGTAACATTCATGTCAAACTTTTATGAAACACCTTGGTCTTTAACCTGAATGTCGACGAATATGAGATACTTCTGTGTTATAAAGTTATACTAAGACATTTTGTCTACAGGCCTAAGCAAAGTGTCATTCCTTCTGGACGCGAAGTGTATCTGTATATCTGATAGGTTCACATGGTGCACAATTATACATGTCCATTTCCACATGTCAAATTCTCGATATCAAATTTCAAAGTGCTGCCATATGAAAGCTAGAACCATTTCCAAATGCTGTTGATAACTTCATAAAGGACAAGTAGAAGATATATTTGAAGTTATATAGTTATTATGGAACAACGGTAGGAAAAGATACATTCAGTGCGAAAGGCATATTTTTAAAAGGATTCTTGGTTACCTTTTGGCAACTACAGTTAACGTTGAAGCGGATAGTTTTGCGACACAACTATGCCACTACGCAATGTCTGTGTCCAAGTTTGATCGAAATTTGTCAATTCCTAAAGTCAAAGGTAGTCTAATTGGTTTTGCCACATTTATAAACACTCCACTGTCTTTATTGAATCGTCAGTGTTATATGGGCTCACAGGTGAATGCCATTTCATTCTACGTTATCTAGTATGATTCAAGAAAAGTTAATGTATCGCATGTTTTGGTGCCACAAAAAGAACAAGTATACGAACCCTTATTCCATTGAAGCGACCATTAGAAATATATTTTCCCATTTATTGGACAACAATTCTTAACAGGCCATGTTAACGATTCAAAGCAATGATCGACTGTAACATCCATAAAGTGACCACCAGAAGAGATATGAGCTCTGTACTTGGAAAATGTGATTTAGTTCCCTGTCAAATATTATTGATCTAATATTGGAGAAGGAATGGGTAGAAGGAAGAATTGTACGCCTTGGTATTAAGGTCACTATCTCTGAATTTCTTTAACCTAAGCTCATGATGAGGAAAATAATAAAATCACTTTGTTCCATTTATTTTGACTGGTGTCATGGGCGAGAGTTTATATCGCCTGTCTTGTTATCGATAGATTGTCAATTTCTGTTCAAGTCAACTCCGATTAAACAGAATGATATAAAGTTCAGTTAAGTCTTCCGCCAACAGTATGTGGTTTCGATGAAAGTGTTTTATATAAAGGCAGAGACAGACATAGAGAGACAGAGAGATAATTTACGGCCTTTGATACTGACAATCTCCCTCCACGTGAACATATGTTCGTGTTTGTCGTTTCCATACGCAAATATTCGTGTTGATTATGAACACAGCAGGATCTAAACGAGGTAAGCACGATGGTTCGCGAACACAAAATGACCTCAAAATGGCAAAACTTTTAAGATGCACAATCTAATTAAACCGATCGTTGATAGCCTTACAGATTCAAGATGTTGAATTTCACAATATATGCCTAGTTTTATAACAAAAAAAGCACAGGCTTCGATCAATATTATGGGAGGTTTTATGAGAGTTCTGAGCTCCTAAACAATATTATTGAACATCGTGAATTAGAGAAAAATTGTTCAAATATTAGCTGTCATTAAGCGATCGTTATATGAAAAGCGATCACAAAAATATTGTACAAGTGATAATGAATTTACAGCCAATAAATGCACTGGAACGGATTGATCATTATATTGAATGCTCGATATAAACTGCATTGCGTCACAGACAGCTACGGTCCCCAATGCGGACCTAACGCGTTTTGGGGTTTGAGCGAAGTACAAAATAATCCTCCAGATTGACATGTGAATGTTACCGGCTACTCCGCTGCAACATTTAACATAAAATGGCAACAACAAGCTGCTGCTGATGGACATATTAGTTGCGTATAATATCAATATATCCTGTACAAGACCTTGGGCCTATCACGCACAAACGTGACATTTATCCTTGGTTTCGCAATTTGTTTCCAGCTCGACCGTTAGAGTTGGTCAGGTGTAAAACCAATCTAAGCTCTTATGAACATAATACTTCCAAACAAAACTTTATTGAGTTGTTCTCTGTGATGACAGCTTACAAATATACCTTTAGTTTAACAACTTTAATGCCACAGTGACGTTCAGCGTTCGGGAACATAAACCTATAGTTGTTAGGTTTGGATCAATTGTGTGTACCAGCCAAGCATTGATTGATATCCTTCGTGTATTAACAACTTCCAGCTAGCAAAACAAAAACAATACGGTAGCTCATCCTATTAGGTCGTTTTTGAATAAGTCTGTAGGCTACAAACTACTCAGTAAAAGGTCTGTGCGCGGCATTGTCCAAGACAAAACACACCACGTATCTTTGTTTCTAAAATATAAAATGATTCCTCTATTTATCGTACCACATAACGATGGTACGCTGTCAATAGCCATCGACCCAGACAGTGTTTTCATTGATACCAGCGCGGTTGGCTTACTCACACAATGTTAACACCTTTAAGTAAATATTACCGAATGATTACAGAACCAGATTGACCTTTGCATACAAATACAATAAAAGAACAGCTAGTGCAGACATTTGAATTCAATCCTAAATGAGTGAGAGCTCATTTGAGCGGAAAATGGAAGACAGAGAATCAGTAAAGCAGACAGACAGACAATCACACAACGGTCTAAACGGCACCCTGAACTATCACGAATGTGACCTTTATGATGGACATAAAATGACAAAAAAAAAGAACCGATATGTGATGAGTCGAAATCCACATGAATATACCTATTTAATAACGTATACAATATTGTACACAATTAGTATATTACCATCAGTTTCTAGAGGTTTGCTGGGCCGAAATGACGCCAGGCCGGGAATGTTCTCTCTTGAATGAAAAACCCCATAATCGCCTGTAAAGTGAATGGTAAATTCATCCTCTGTAGACATCTTCCGTGGAGCATAAAAGGCGACCCATTTCACACTCTCAGAAACATTGGCAGCATGTGGTATCAGCGAGCACTTGTTGACAAACCAAACGTTGTGTGCTCTTTAATCGAAAAGTTGGATGTATAAACTATGACGATGCGGTATCTAAGTAAATCAGTCCTTTGTACTTTCGCTGTATATATTGGCACAAAAACCCTAGTATACTTTGTAATGACTAATTTCCCAAATTCATGAGTACACTGGTCTTAGATGGCCTCATACTCGCCGCTATTATTATAGTCTCTACTGATGTTCGCATTCTACTAGGCGAATATAGACCTACAATATGTAAAGGCATAATCATTAATTAAAAACATGTTGCTCAGAATTGTAGACGGAGGCTTTGGAATAGACCTATATCTTGTTTTATATTAACCATTTATAATTACTTTCATCATATTGATATATATCTATACCACAATGAGCGTTTCGATGTTCGCTGTTATATATCGACACATACAATCAAGTCTCTTTGCTCAAATACATCCAAACTATTGACTGGTAAAGTGATCAATTCTCCCCTTGACACTGTACCAATCAATGGAGTGGTTCAATTGCCAGCTTTCTAATTGCAGATAAAATTCTGAACTTTTCGGCATTGATAATTCCAGAAATGGCAGAGCATACAGCTTGCAGTCTCGTCAAACTACATTTTTCTTGTTCCAGAAAACAAAATCCTCACACAATAATTAAATACCCTAAAAATAATCGTTTTTTCGTCTGTCTTAGGTGCACCCAACCTTCTTTTTGTTTAGAATATGGTCAGATGGTCGCTAACACAGTATTGGTTTCATAGACTTTCTACCGAGATTTTTCCGTTGGTTGTAAAATACAGCATGTGTACCACGTGAATTATTTCGTTAGTTTTATCGGTTTGTTAACCCTATTCTTAGAAGAGCGTATCGATAAAGAGAGTTTAACTAACAAACATCTTGGTTTTATAGTCAGGGCTGGGTCACCAT
>JAVFBY010024240.1:0-13387 GCA_034781015.1 Tonicella lineata
TTTTGGTTCCCAGAATGCATCTAAATACATGTGACAGGAAATGACAAAAATGTCGCTCTACCGATAAGCCATGCCGATAGAAATGTCGTTCGACCGGTAAAAGGGTTAAGGGTCGGACCTTTGGGCTAGAGAACATAACAAATTTTTTTTTTTACAAAAGATTTGTTTAGGGTCTTAGAAAGCATGGTAGGGTAAAAATTGAGCTATTCATAAACCCGTTAACTTACTTTGGTGGTTGTAATGGTTGTATGGCGGACCATTGGTGCGTTCTGTAGTACATAAAACTAAGAACAGGTTGCAGCGATCCTCTGAAACTGAGGACAACTGGACACAGTCGACCTGTTCGTAAAGAACATGTCAACATTTTACAAAATTGCGATCAACGTCAACTGAGCAATGCCGAATTGGTTAAGAACAGGTGGGCTGCGACCAAGAGCATTTTAGTCTGGGAATACCTGCACATGCTCACTGCATAGTTAATCAATCACATGACCAGTGCCTAACCATGTGACACAATCATAAAAATATCTTTATTTATTTAATACAGCCTGACGGCGAACCTTCCTATTTGATAACTATTTATGCTTGACTTATCAAACAGACAAGATTCCTTCTTCCAAAGCTCTATTAATCTTTCTCCTTTTCACTTCTGAGGCATCACCTGGTGTTTTGTTTTGACCGATCGCAAGCCAGTAGTGGAAAAGTAAAACTCAACTCGCTAGCGATCATATCCAATGCAACCAGCTGTACCCAGATGTTAGAGCAAACAAGTTCTTGTCAAACCTGTGGTTTTTAACAGTGTCACTAATTCCCTGAAATTTTGTGATAACTTGTGGTTTGGATTTTACTAGAATAGAATTAACATTTACATGTACATGTACCTTCCTTATAAATCTGATCAGCCTTGTGAACGGTTCGCAGAAATAATGTCCGCTAGCTCAGCATCCAGTCCACCAATTGCATTAGTGAATGAGTCTCAAGGAATCACGTTCATGTATTAGCCTGTACTCTGATTTATTAATTGAATAAAATATACAAAGTCTGTTGTATTGTGAGGCTGGAGTTGATGTTAGACTTGGGAGTCAGAGGCTGTCAATAAAACCCCTTCTCTAACAATCAGAGTGATTCTATGATCCAATTAGTCATCTAAAGTAATTGAACTGTCTTATCCCATGAGAGTCTACCGTGCAAGGGCTTAGGCAGATGGGTTTCCACCAGTCCTTTGGGCACCATGAATTGAACAATTACTACATTTGGACACCTTGTCCTAACAAATTTAACATTGTGAGTTAGAGGAATTGTGAAAATTGGACACCCAATTACCTAAAAAGTGAAGGAAAATTACCATTTGGGACAACATACTTTTGGTCTCTCACTAAGCCCCTGCTACTGTGATAGCACCATAACCCAGTCTACCTGCATACTATGTCTTAATAGTGCCTCCCATGGAATGTCATATCAAACACGACATGTTTTTTGCTGGGTATTCCTGTCTGTTACAATAATGTAATTATATAACACTCTGTTTGTGTACATGATTCAAAATGGGAAGGGCTTTCGGAAAGCCTTCACACACATTGTAATGTTGCTTGAGGGTAGTTGGTGAGATGCTCTCGGAGCTTACAAGGGCATCAGGAAGTAGATTTTTGGTGTCTTGTCCTGTCAATGTCCTCCACCCAAAGGACTGGCACGCAGTCATATGATATAGGTGAAACATCCCTGAGCATAATGTTAAACCTCAAACAAACAAAAACTTTTTTACTTTGTCCAGACTGTTTGTTTCTTAAACATCTCCCTGATTTTTCTTTATAAAAATGTGTACGCTGTAGCTATTCTTATATAAATTTGCCATTTGAAGGTGCGTACAGTGTACTCTTAAAGAAAAAAATTGAAGGATCATGCAAGGAAGATGAAAATTTTTTTAGAAGCATATTTGTTTACCGAATTTACTTGTATTATTGATTACATGTAGTTTCATATCGTTAAAGGGAATCGTCGTAAAACGCACTACAATTAAGACACAAACAATTTTGTGGGCAATGGTACGGAGATTTGATTATATAGCACTTGTATCGCCATAGTATGGACTTTAAACAATCATGTGATGTTATGCTATTTATTGCATAACAGCTTGAACCCCGGCATTGCTGCTATGCAGCTATATTTTTATTTTTATTTTTAAAAAAATTTCCTGTCATTGTAAAATACCTTTGAGTAGGTATATTGCTTAAAGAGACATGCTCGCCAAAATAATGTTTTTTTGTGTTATTTAAGGGTTTTCCTCTTGTAAATTCTCCTTTGTTACATTTTTTATCTTACCATTTTTTATCTAAATTAACTTTACACTGTCTTTGCCATCATCTCCTTTAACATAATATCTAAAGTTCAGTCCGTTCTTGCAAACAATGCACACTGGTGTAGGCCAATATATAAATATTTCATATGTCTGCTATGAAGAAAGTATACTGTAAGTGGGCTATCTTATTAAGCTTAAGGATTCGACTAGGGCTACAGAATTACCTCAACTAACGTTGAATAGCCTTTAATTTTTGATGATCATAATTACAGCAAATGGGTACAGCGAGATAAGAATACAATGTGTTCCCTGTCAGTGACAGTTTGAAGTCATGTTAAATCATTGATGTGAAATACTAGTACAGTCTGTTACTCTACAGTTTATAGATCTACCGTTCATCAATGTGGAATGGAAACAGTTAACTTGTGACTTGATATCCGTTACTCTACATTATATAGATCTACCGTTCATCAATGTGGAATGGTTAACTCGTGACTTGATAGAGAACCAGAGTGTAGTAAATAATCCGTCACCCTTGAGAAAGACTGACAATAATTTAATGGATTGGCTCTGCCTTGTAAATAGAAGAAAATCTTCTGTAAATCTCCAGTCTATTTTGTTGTCAGGTTCTAAACTTGGTTGGCCTTAGCGTCCAAAGAATTCTTCTGGGTTTATTTGTGGATTAGACAAAAGCTTTGGTGTTGACTGGTAGTAGTAGGCCCTAAATCAATAGCCGGGAGAGGTCTGGAGTCGTCATATCAACCAGGACTGGTAATTGCAGAACAGAAAGATTTAGAAATACTGATGCTTTTACATGGTCTGAATCTAACAGTATTTCTATATGCAGTAGAGTATACGGAGGTGTAAATTTAATTGCGTAAATGTTATGTCAGGTATGCTAAAGTCAATGGAAAGTATTTATTGATCGAGTTAGTATCTTTATCAATAATTTGCTGTGTGCCAGTGTGTGAACAATTTCCAACAAGGAACCAGTGAAAGTGGAATAGACATCTAGTTTAAGCCAATTTACCATTTCCAGCAATTTCTTTTATTGATGATTTTGCTTTTTGTATATTAGAGGAACTGATGACAACTGAAAAAGAAAAAAAAATACAAATAATACTTGCACGTATTATTTATTCTGATTGAATTAGTATTATAGTGAATTAGATACAGTATCTGTGGATTGTGGACTTCATTTAACATGAAATTGTCAGCTTCAATTACAAATTCCAGAGTTTTATTAATGATTTTGCACTATTGCAAATTTGCAAAATATGGAAAACAGAATAATTGAAAAGAAAAACATACAATCTCTGACTTAATAGAGATTATTCTGATTGACTTACAAGTGAGCACCGTAATGGATTATTTGATGTGTGGGACATTTGCTGATTCAGAAACCGAATGATGCTTCAAATGGAACTAACAATAATTTCAATGGAATAATTTTTGTGTCGTTTTAGAAAGTGAGCATTAACAGTATTCTCATAATTAAGGAATAACACTTTCTTTGTTAAAAAAAAATTAGTTACTTTAAGTTAATTTAAGAAAAATTTTCTGGCTGACAACCGGCCACACTTTCAAAATGATATTTGTCAGCAGTCTGTGACTGGAACAGAATGAGCAGGGCATGGTCATAAATTAATGGACATCAAGAAGAAGAGGTTATAAATATGAGGGCTCTTTTATTAAATTTTGCTCCCTGAGAAAAAGAAAGCATGTATTGTGTTCTGAATTGTCAAACATTATCGTAAAATAAATTACAATTATTTTGGGAAGAACTTTTGTGAAGAAATATTAAGGAAAAACTTTTTGTGTGTTAAAATAATTCTGAATATTATAACAAGTGGAAAGCGAGACAGAAGTTGTGAAGTCTGTGAAAAAAAAACGTTATATCATTTTGGAGCGATCAGTGTCAAACTGCAGCCTTTTAATTTGTTATTAACTACTTTTGACACTTGTGCCTTTGTGGCGAGGCAATTCTTTGAGAAAAGGAAATGGCATTTTTTGTACTTGTGGCGAGGCAATTCTTTGAGAAAAGGAAATGGCATTTTTTGTTTGTCAATTTCCAATCAATTTTCTGAGAGATCTAACAAGAAAAAGAAATTCTACTGTTTGTGCAGAGTTGAACTATTATTTTGAGGGAAAACAAAATTGACTATGACACATGGTCTGAATGTCAGTCTCGAATGAATTTGAAGTGAACTCTAGATGTAGCTAAACAAACAATGTCTGTGAAGCCGTTACCAAGCTGCCTGAAGCTCTGTACATGGTGAGAAGGATATTTGTTTACAGAATTTACTTGTATTATTGATTACATTGGTATCGTTAAAGGTGAGCGTCATAAAGTTCACATTTGTCTGTAACTGAGCTCATGTCTTTTACATTATTATTTATACATACCGTAGTTATCTTCCTCTAGTTGTAAATGGTCCTATGTCACATTTTTTATCTTGCCATTTCTTCTCTCAATTAACTTACACGGTCTTTATCTTCTTTTACATAAAATATTATTTGTAATTAAGTGTTAACATGTATGTAAAGAAACCCAGATGGATGTATATACATGAAAACACAAGGAGCTCTGACAATGGGGACTAACATTTCTATCCCCACAGCATATAATACTTGGGGATATAGCGTCCATACGAATTGAGGATGTGCATGAAGATTTTAGGGAGTCGCTACTGTTTTTAACAGAGTAATGGCCCATTACAGTATTTGACCTTATCAGCCTAACTCCTAAAGTTAAAGCTGGTGGCTGGGCGGGAGCTTCTTGATGCCCTGGTGCCCTAGGAGTTAAGGCGAATCAGGAAGTAGATTTTTTTGTGGTATCGTTTTTTGCTCCTCGGTCACAATAAACTGTCGCTGAAGTGTAATACGGCAGGAGCTATCTTTAATCGAGTGACGAAAACTAGGAACCTAATAATACCGGTCCGCACGCCGTTTTACGGCGAGTTCGATCTGTACCATGATTTCTCTTTGCTGATACAAACTAAGCACTCAATGAAAAAATGTAATTCCAACGAATGTTTTTGATTTATGGACAAACGTTAATAGTATGTAAACTACTAGCAATCTGAATTTGTTAATAAAAGTGATTTTGGACGCACATGCATCTTAAAGGCCAAAACTCGACTGAAGCCAATCAAACCGGGTTTTCTATATTTTTCTTGTATGACCCAAAGTGTAACCTTTCAGAAAATACCACCGCCGTGAATGTGCAATGTACCGTATTAAAAGAATAATAAAGTTTGCAACACGTTCTAATACGACCCGCATTACGATGTTATATGTATGCACGAAGGTTGAGCCCTGCCTTATACGGAGGCGGTTCCGTATAAGGCAGATTCCGTGAGAGAGAACGTAGAAAAACCATATTTGGACATATATATCGAATGCCTCTGACCGTATATATAACAGTGGCTCGTCTTGGTGAGAATATTCACGAGGAAGGCTTCCGCGAAAAGTCACTTGTGAATATCAAAAAAACTCATCAAAATAGCACATTTATTTTACGTTCTTCTTTCGCAACTAGTGCGAATCAGTTTTATGAAAAGGAAAATGTTGATTTTTTCACGAAACTATAATAAAGCTTCATACCGAAATTCTGAGAAATAGCCTCTTTAATTTCCGTTTTGCTTTAAATTCTTTCTTAATATTTTTATGTAAATAAATAAAACTAAGTATTGTTCTGTTAGACTTAACGCCCCAGGGCTCTAATAGCACAGTAGGCATTCTCTCGCGACTATAGTATCTCCGCTGGCTGTACACGCATTCGTTATCTGATTAAGGTGGAATTTGATGAAAAATAAACTAAACTCCCGTATATTTTCTCTAAGGCTATCGTGAAAGTTGCAGACTACATAATTATTATTTTGAATACCCTGGAGCTATTAAGTATAGCGCTCATACGTCTGTATTTATCCTATATTGCGTACCTGAATATAAGCATCATGTACGTTTACCCAAATATAAATATGTCATAATTCGGGTAATTTTATTGTGAGCCTCTGTACAACAAAACAGATTCGTGTTTGATAATGGTGTTTGATAATGGATAATGACTTATGCAGTTATCGTGCAGCAATTGGCCTGTTTGGACGACTCAAATTTCGATCACTGAAAGTGAATGGCATATTTAACTTTATATTTGAATTGCTCAGATGTGTGTCCACATTGTGTCAAAAATTTTACTGTCATGTCGCTGGCCTATCACATTTAGTATTGTTTTGCATACTGCTCTTTATAACTTGTGTACCTACACTAATTTTATTATCAGGTGATGTGGAAAGAAACCCTGGTCCTTCTGAAAACGCACCTTTATCATTAGTGCACCTTAATGTGTGTGGCTTAAAAGCTAAATTGGATCTAATATACGCAAATCTATTTGAATACGACATTATCGCCCTTACTGAAACGCACCTTACCACGAATATTGATAACTGCGACATCAGACTACCGGGTTTCCACGATCCTATCCGCCACGACCGGAATCAAGCTTGGGGTGGAGTTTGTATATATGTCTCTAAACTTTTATCTTTCTCTCATCACATTGAACTTGAAGGACACGATTTAGAGCTTGTTTGGGTAGAGGTTCATAATATACTTCCTGTCTTAATCTCAGTTTTATATCGGCCTCCTAACTCTGACGTCAGTCAGTGGGAAGTTATCCAGGATAATATAGAAACAGCCTTAGATTCTTTTCCACGTCATCACTATATTATTTGTGGCGATTACAATGAAGATTTACTTAATCCACGTTTGCACCACCTTAAACATATTATTGAAAGATGTGGTATGATACAATTATTAACAGAGCCAACCCGTCCTGTCTCGGGTACATTATTAGACCCCATCATTTGCAGTCACCGCATGCTAGTTGAGGATTTTGGATTATTTAGCAATTTTTGCAGTGACCACTGTCCGGTTTTTATCAAAATTAAATCCCATATACCGAAATCCTGCAAATACAACAGACTAATTTGGCATTATGACAGGGCGGATTGGGACGCTCTTAGGTCCATGCTTCTTTCAACAAATTGGGATGAGTTACTTAGTATAACTGATGCAAGTGAATTATGTAACCGATTTAGCGATACGGTTTTAAACGTGTGTAAAAAACACATTCCAAATCGATACATACTTATAAACCCTAATGATAAACCCTGGATTACAACTGAGATTAAGCAGGAAATCAAGAAAAGGTTTAAATTGTTTCGTCTGTCTCGTAAATTACCCTCTCAGAAAAACGTTTTGGCATTTAAAAAACAGCGAAATTACGTTAATAATCTAATTCGGCGAACTAAAGAAAACCACATTAAAAAGATAAATGACACTATAAATAATGGGAACTGTGGGCAGAAATTTTGGTGGAAAATGTGTAAATCTTTCTTGAAAAACAATAATAATAATCTTTCGCAAATTCCGCCACTTAAGATCTCTGACGCTTCCAACGATAATTATGAATATAGTGATACCAAAAAGGCTGATCTTCTTAACAATTATTTTACTGATATCTGTAACATTGATGACACCAATGCACCTGTCCCTGAGACCAACCAGTTTCCAGACAGTCCTGAACTATCCGACTTAACAGTGGAATTACCCGAGGTATTTGAAGTTTTAAATTCATTAGATACAAACAAGGCTACAGGACCAGATGGGATTAGCCCAAAAGTATTATATGAAGCTAGAAATGAATTAGCTCCTGTTTTGTGTCGCCTCTTTAACATTTCTTTATCCAACCGAGTGTTTCCATCTTCATGGAAGGTCGCAAATGTGTGTCCGATTTTTAAATCCGGAGATTCGTCTCTCGTTAAAAATTACCGCCCTGTCTCACTCCTAAGTTGTGTAAGTAAAGTTTTTGAGAGAGTGGTATTTAGATCAGTCTTTTCCTTTTTACGAGAAGATATATCCTCTTTTCAGTATGGATTTCTCCCAAACAGCTCTACGTCGTGCCAATTGATAGACATATACTTTGATATTGTTAAGGCCCTAGATATGGGCAACGAGGTTTTGTTTATGTTTTTTGACATATCCAAGGCCTTCGATCGGGTCTGGCACCGTGGTCTACTCGCTAAGTTACACTATCGTGGTATAAGGGGAAGATTACTTGATTGGTTTGACAGCTACTTGTACGGACGACACCAAAGAGTAGTTCTCAACGGTTGTCAATCCCAATTAACAAGAGTGACATCAGGTGTACCCCAAGGCTCGGTCTTGGGGCCGCTTCTTTTTCTAATATACATTGACGATTTATCAAATAATTTAGTGAATAATATAAGGTTGTTCGCTGATGACACCTGTCTCTATATAGCTTCAGATAACTTGACGCATGAATTAGTTCGTGAATCTCTCATCTCCGATTTGGAATCAATTGAAAATTGGGCAAAAAGATGGATTATCTCATTCAATGCGTCAAAAACAAAATCACTCTTATTTTCTAGACGGCGGCAACCTTCAATAATTGAACCCATTTTTATTGGGGAAAGTGTAGATTTATCGAATTCACACAAGCACTTAGGAGTTATCTTTAACTCCCGTGCAAATTGGAATGATCACTTAACCAAATTAATATCCGTAGTTAATAAAAAAATATCTTTATTTCGTCGTCTGAAATATGTATTAAATCGCAGAAGTTTAGAAATAATGTTTAAATCCTTTATCCGGCCTTGTTTGGAATATGCTGACATAGTCTGGGACAACATTACTGAAGAACAATGCAAAGCGATCGAATCTCTACAAAAAGACTGTCTACGGACCATAACTGGACTTACTAAGAGTGTTGCAAGCGTCTTATTATATGAAGAATCCGGATTTATAGACCTTCAGAAGCGCCGTAAGATCCACAGACTATGTCAGTTCCACAAAATTATAAATAGTAATGTCAATCCGAACCTAAAACGTAAGCTACCTGAATTAAAAGCAAATAGAAATCCTTATCACACACGTTCCTCTAATGTTTTCATACCATACCACTGTCGAACTGCATCTTTCTATAAATCTTATTTCCCTGCCACAACTCGCGATTGGAACTCGCTGCCAGACCCGGTAAGAAATTTAACAAATTTACTTGAATTTAAAAGTAAGATTTCTAATATGTACGGCAAACATAATCCGCCGAAATGGTACTGTTCCGGTAGCAGAGTTGCAAACATTATTTTATGTCGAATGCGTAATGGGTGCAGCTCTCTAAATGAAGACCTTTTTAACAACTTTTTGGTCGATTTCCCTCGCTGTGGATGTGGATCTGCTGCTGAGTCAGCGACACATTATTTATTTGAATGTCAACGATATAATATCCAGCGGGAAGCTATGTTTAGTACCCTGAGACAATCCGGGCTCAATGACATTCCATCTACTACTATTCTTTTATATGGTACGCATGACATGTCTATAAAAAATAACATAGTTATCACGGAAACGGCATGTACTTATATACTGAATAGCAAACGTTTCGTGTAGTACACACATATTGTGAAATATAACGTGAGGCTGTGCCACAGAGTTTGGGCCGGGGGTCGACTGAGGCGGTTTGGGCCGGGGTTTGTTTGTTTCTTTTTTTTTTTTTTTTTTGGTGTGGACTTTCGGACAGTATCGGGCTCGGGAGTGTGCTGGATGCCGTGTTGGGTCGTATTACGAAATGTTTAGACTATATTGTTTTTCCCATAGGGTATGCTGCGCGGTCTCGGGTTTGATGTTTTCCGAGAGCTTGTGACTTGAGAACCTGGTTTTATTCGCTTTAGTCGATTTGTTGGCCTAGATTCTGCTGCCTCCTTAATGTCGTCTTGGAGTATTTCAAGTGACACTAAAACACCCCTGGCAATGTCAATGTAGCAATATAACCAATTGATGTTAGCATTTATACGTCAATTTCAGACGTAACCTATTATCTTAACAATTATATATTCACAATACAGGCTTTTCGGGCTGTTGTGTTCTTGCTGTAGGGTGGCGTCCCTTGACATGGTTAATCTATTTATAGTTTTAACAAGTGAAAATGCGAAAGGTGGCGATGCCTCAGAAATATCACTTGATATAAAAGCTTAGACGCTTTGGCGAATATTCGCGAAGGGACGTCATACTGTCGTCGTAGCGTGACTGTTCGAAACTCAATACATATATTTTTTAAATGCAATAAATATACATATTTATATATACATGTATGTCTTAATTACTTAGTATTTGAGCGTCCAGACAGGTCAAATTGCAATACACGTAATTAACAGAAGACAGAGCTGGTCAACCATTTATGTACTGAAGAATGCTACTTTTATTGGTATACTTTTGTTCAAACCTATTTATTTTTCATGTGGAGTTATGTTTAATAGCTATATATCTTATATCTTTTTGATTGTGTTAAAATAAATTTAAAAAATGTATTGTAACAATGTTTTACACAATATAAGCTTATGCTTAACGTGTATTCAGACAATAAAGCTTATTATAAAAAAATAAAAGAAATAAAAAATTGTTTATCTCTCCAAATAGTTAAGTATTATCTGTAAAATCTTCATGAAATCCTTTGTTGCAAGTTTTTGTTTGTGTATTTATGTGACCTACTGTTTTTTGGAGATTTTAATATGTGCTTGTTAAGTGAATTATTGCCAAGTTTATGGAGATGTACAAGAGTTAGTAAATTCTAGCCTATAAATTAGTGTGCCTGTGAGCATATCGGACTAGTAGAAATTCACGACAATTGGTCTCTGGCTTTTAAGCAAAACCTTTAAATTATACTGATGCGCAATGTTTAAGAAATCAACCAAGTCTGTTAAATTTGTATTCATGCTCTTGTCATGCCTGTAGTAAATTAGATTTTGACTATTTTGTAAATTTCCCATTGTTAATGTAGAAAGCTGCAGAAATGTAATCTTCAATGTGCAGTGGACAGTTGCACAAGTGGACAGTTTCTAATAAGCTGCAGAAGTCTCATGTTTCACATGTTGTGTGTTTTGTCTTTTATCGTTACATGTACATGTATGTCACTTGTCAATAATATCATTCAACAGAGTTTATAGCACTCTTACAATTATTTTTATTATATGTTAAGAAGATTTATTGTCAGGTTTTATGATATGTAATAGTGAGATGAGAAGTTGTCTCACTAACTGTGTATTTTTAAGGTGTATTAAGGTTTTAACTGGAGACGATACACATTTTGTAATTCTTTATAGGTATAAATGGAACTATTTTATCTTGGTTAAACTGCAAGAGTTAGAGGCTAAGCAGACTGGGATACATTTAGAAACGCTTTACTGTGATTTACCTGATTTTTATTTTTATATTATGGATTTGAATACAGAATATGACTGAGACCCTAAGTTTGCCTTCCTTCTTTCTTCCCCAGGTATGCTCTAGTTAATAAACTATCATTGATCAGCTCCTCAAATATGTCCAACTTACGTTGTTATATTTCCCTAGCTGTTCTGGAAAGATCGGTCAACCTCTGCTTACATACCCGTTGTGAGATGAGTCAAAGCATAAAAGTAGCAATTTTTGCCTCTCAAACTTAAAATGCCCTTTTCGGGCACTTCAGATTTTGGCAGACGCGAAAGCTTATTTCTCAAAAGTTGCTCATTATAGAAAATTTAAATTTGTTGCCTTGTAAAAACAGCACAATGTGGGCGAAATTTCCAAGCCAAAGTATAACAACTAAAACGAGACACTGCTTTTATATTCTAATCAAACATTTTTCTCAAAATCAACCTAGGGTTTCTTTTTGTAAAACTCTTGTGATTCTGTAATAACTAAAAAACTTTTTGTTGACAATGTCACTTATATACGACAGAAAGTTGTCTTGATACAAAATATTATTTAAACTAGTTATGTTCAGTCAATAAAATGATACATCTTGCCACTCGTTACAACGTCGAAAGCTCCAGCTCACAAGCATATCACGGATATGGCGCTCTGTTTATACGTGTATGGTATAGTTCAATTTATTTTTTTAGAGTGATTTTGAGGTTTTTGAATGAAATCAGTTTCTGTGAAAATTAGGAATACGGGCTCTGTTTTCAGTGGATGTACTCAAAACATAATTGAAACATCATCATACAACAGAAGATTGTGTTAACAGAAGATTGTGTTAACAGAAGGTTGTGTTAACAAAACAGAATATTGTATTAACACAACAGTAGATTGTGGTAATACAACATGGCAGTGTGTTAATACAACAGAACATTGTGTTAATACAACATAACATTGTGTTATTACAATAGAACATTGTGATAATACAACAGACCATTGCATTAATACAACATGGCAGTGTGTTAATACAACAGAACATAGTGTTAATACAACAGAACATTGTGTTAATACAACATAACATTGTGTCAATACAACAGAAAATGTTGTTAATACAACAGAACAAAGCGTTATTACAACAGAAGATTGTGTTAACACAACAGAACATTGTGTTAATACAACAGAACATAGTCTTAATACAATAGGGCATTGTGTTAATATAACAGAATATTGTGTTCATATAACAGAACATTGTCTTAATATAACAGAACATTGTCTTAATATAACAGAACATTGTGTCAATACAGGAGAACAGTGTTAATACAACAGAACATTGTGTTAATACAACCAAAAATTGTGTTAACGCAACAGAACATTATGTTGATATAACAGAACATTGTGATAATAGAAAAGAGCATTGTGTTAATACAACTGAACATTGTGTTAATACAACTGAACATTGTGTTAATACAACTGAACATTGTGTTCGTACTACAGAAAATTGTGTTAATATAACAGAACATTGTGGTAATACAACATGGCAGTGTGTTAATACAACAGAACAATGAGAACATTGTGTTAATACAACAGAACATGTGTTAATACAACAGAACACTGTGTTATTACAACAGCACATTGTGTTAATACATAGAGGATATTACACAGTGAAGAGTGAATACCATTAATATTGCTCGAGAGAGTGGTGAAAGTGATAACACACTAGACGCGAAGCGTTGAGTGTGTTATCGCTCCCATGATTCACGAGAGCAATATAATGGTATTTACACTTCACTGTGTAATATTCTTTTTATTATTTATATCGTCGATAAATTCATCTATCAC
>JAVFBY010024351.1:0-13386 GCA_034781015.1 Tonicella lineata
GCAATTCTACATTAGGATGAGAGAAACTCAGCTTTTCACTGTCAGGTATGGCAAGGTAGGAAAGGAAGCCAGGTCATATCGATCTGCTTCTTTTACACCTTGCCTTGGGAAGATGAGTTGTCGTTAGTGTCTCCTTCCTTTAATCTGTGCTAAAGTAATCTGGATCAGTAGGAAATTTTGAACGCCAATAAATTCATATTTGACCGAATTTGACCGAAAAACATCAGGAAACGCTACTACGGAAGCCCATTGTTCGCCTGTAAAATTGAGGAATGTGCGAATGTTTTACAGTTCAAAGAGAATTTTACCGCAGAACAGTTGCACGTGTATGAAAAAAAAAAGATTAAATAGTTTTGAAACATTGCATTTTATTATGAAAATACTTTTTGCAACAATCTTGTAAAATCTTGTAAAATGACTACCGCTATATACGTATTGACTGAAAACAGTCAGTGTTTTAAATTAAAAAACCTAACATTAATCAGAAGCCCATGACATACATAGGCTAATTACCCCTGCTATTCAAATATTCAAATGTCCCTTTGCACAGAGTATTTTCGTTTTGTCTCATGTATTTCTCGGAGAAATCTTCAAGATTATTTTTTTGTTATAATGTTCTATTTAATAAAATACAGAGTTGATATGATCTATAGTAATTTGCGTTGATTTTGTGTTAATGAGCGTATCGGAGAACTATTTTATTTAAATATCAGCAGTGGCTAGAGTGTGCCGAAAAAATGTAAGCCTGGGTACTATGATTTGTGCCCAGGCAGTCTAACATCTGCTTGACGACAAGCTTATCCCTATTTGGTCACTTACTCTGTCATGAATGGGGCTGTCCGAGCGAAATGACGTTTGAGTAAAAAACACTAGTACAGCAGCGCCCTCTATGAGTATCCCATTGAATATCAATACAATTCTAATGAATATGCATAACCTGATATTGTGATTCAATGAGATAGAGGTCTCTGGTGTACCAACGGTGCAGAATATTACCCACAAGTCATTTCTCTCTGACAACCCCATTGGGTACGGAAATTTGAATGCGAATATGAATAGAGGCAGTATATGCAGTTTGTACGGTAGGGGCAGTATTATAGTGGAGCGGTTTTCTTTTCCCGTCCCCATTCACGTCACGATAATTAAGCAGCTAGTTATTACGCTGACTTTGTGACGAATCAAAAAAGAGCATATACCTTACAAATTTCACATGGGATGGAACGCAATTGGAAAAGAAATGCTCTTCTATTTAAATAAGATCAGCTCTGGTTTTCGATTAACATGCGACTTCCTGGTGCACCAAATGTTCTTCCTCTCAAAGTGTATGGAACTGATGGCACAGACAATCAAACACAGAACAGTCACCAATTGACCAGCCTTGAACACTCCGAAGACAGCAATCGAACGAACCCTAGGTGTTTTTGTGTTATTTCATAATCACATGATTTGCCCATGTTTTCCTCTTTCATGTAGCAATTCCAACCACAATTGTGTAGGTTCAATGGGAGTTTAGATGTTACAAATGCGCATAAATCAGCCGTGAACTATCCTAACTAAGCACTGCCTAATTTTGTACCAACCTCGACCCTTCGTGTTTTAGAATGGCTGTCGTTGCCAACGACTCGTTCATGTGGGCAAGGGAGATAAGTTTGGACCTTGCACGAAGCTGGTTTCATGACGCGAATTGCATTCAACTGTGACTCGTTTCATGACGTCATTTCGAATGTTGGTCGCGTCGTAAAACGGGTTTCAGGGTCCAGTTGTCAGGGTCCAACTTATCTTCCAGGGGCCGGTTGCTCAAACTCAGTTAAATTAACGGCCAGTTAGATGACGTTGCGTAACAATGGATTACTATTGTTGCATGACGTCAATTTCTTTATTTACATAACATCCTATAACTGGCCGTTAGGCTAATAGAGCTTTGAACAACCGGCCCCAGGGCTATAAGTCCCGAAAGCTAACTGGATTAGGGTCTGGTCCTTTACAATGAACAGTGCTCCAGTTGAACTTTAATTTCACTCATTCAGATTCCAGTAAAAAAAATGACGGCTGCAAAAATTTAATCTGAAATCCACTACATACAACAATACCAGCAATGCGAAGTTGTCATGTATGTATAAGTGAAATGACCCTGAGTATGATGTAAAACACCATGCAAACAAACAAACTTCCATTGAGAAGCTTGGTAATTTTCGAAAATTTGCAAAAATTTTAAAAACAAAAAAAAAATAGGATATTAACACTTTTATTTAGTCCGATCCTACCATTTTCTAGCCTATCATTTCTGTACTAGCACATTGCTTTTCTTTTTTAAATTCTCCCCAAGTTGTGTTTTTGTCAAGTAAATGCTCCTAAAAAGGAATCAATTTCTTTCAAAAGTATTAAAGCCGAAGAGGTTCAATTGTTAATTGAATTTTATTTCAAAAAATTTAAAAAGACAGAATTGTCACTCAAAATTAGGTTTAATCAACAAATTCATATTTCAATGATTTTATGTAGTATTAGGCCTACAGAGTGAGACTGTTTAGAAACTACAGCAATACCATTGAAATAAAAAAGTATTCAATGCGTATTTAGCTTGTTCAAGTCCAAAGAAAGCCTGTAATTATTTGAATTCAACATAAGCGGTTGAAGCGAGGATTAATCTGCAAATCCTTTTGAAATACACTGTGGAATTAAATGTCTCACCAGTTACAAAAGTAGACAATTCAAACCGTGAAAGGGTGTGGTCATCACTCATACCATGACCTCACACATTCATAATCATACATCTGTTAAGTTAACAATGCGTGACCAAGATAATTGGCTCGTGCTTTAGCTAGACTGGCATATCATTTGAATTTTCGGGTTCCCAGAATATTTAAATTAAATATGTTTAGTTACTTCTAAACATCCACTTATGAAGTTAGGGAGGAATTAGCAAAGAGCTTCTAATCTGTGCTTCTTGAGAAAAATAATTTTGGTAATAACACATGTGATTCTGTAATAATTAAGGCACTCTTTATTTTAACAAAGTAATAAAAAAACATTTATGTTTGCCTTTCCAATTTTGCTTTTATTATGTTTCCCTAGTAATAAGGATTTGGTTGACTAGAATACTTAGTGGTTAAGAAACTGTATGAACTATAAAGTGAATCACTCTAGACTCTCTAGGTATTTTTATCCCAAAATAAACACATTAAGCTATGTTCTGGTCAACCATCTGGAAAAAATCATTCCAGGGGCAAGTAAGTGACTTAGTCCATAAAACTTGTGTTGGCTCCAGATACATCGAGTTGTCTCCCTTTATTTCCTTAATTTTTAGGCTATGTGTTTACAAACAATTCAACCATCTTAATTTGCCTTTTAATGCACAGGTCTGATAAATGATACCAGAGCTTGCTTCCCCCTTGAACAACAATGCTCTTTACAGTTTAAAGTAAAATCTACATCATACATTAGCGGGTCGTTGGGCGGGAGCTTCCTGATGACCTGGTGCTCTGGGAGTTAAGGGGCATCAGGAAGTAGATTTTTTTTTGTGGTGTGTTTTTTTTGCTTCTTTTTTTTCCCCCATCATATAGGTGAAATACCCCTAGGTACGACGTTAAACCCTAATCAATCAATCAATCAACAAACATCATACAGTACATACATGCAACACAAACTTTGTGTTTTGAACATACACTGAACAAACAGAAACTTACAATTTTGAGCTTCCTTAAAAGGTGTAAGCAAGTAGTTCATGAAAACTTTCTTCAGTATAGGGGAAGTGGCTTCCCTTGAAAATGCATGTACATGTCTTGATTATTTTTAGCAATCAGATTATGACATTATTGACACTGAAACTTGTAGTTAATAAAATTTTAAGCTTTTTAAATCTGTTGAATTATTATTTGTTATGAATTGGATTATTAAATTTATGACTTAATTTATACTGAAAATTTGTAGTTAGTAAAATTTCTAGCTGTGTGACTTGTAGTTAATAAAATTTAAAGCTTTAAACCTTTAAAAAGGTGTTTATTACTATTTTTAGAAATGAAATTATGACAGGATTTATACTGAAAGACTGTAGTTAATAAAAAGCTTTTTAAAACTGTCTGTTTGTTATTTTAATTTTAAGAGTCAGATTATGACCTGATTTATACTAAAAATTGTAGCAAATAAATGTTTAATTGGTGAATTTTTTTTTAGGAATTGGATTATGACATGTTTTATGCTGATAAATTGTAGTTAATCAAATTTAAAAAAGCAAACTCAGAATTTCGGCATAAAGCTTCATCATAGTTTTGTGAAAAGTCAACACTTTCCTTTTCATAAAGCTGAGTCACACAAGTTGTGAAAGAAAAACCAAAAAAAAAAATTTCGATATTTTTCAATATGCACAAATGACTTTGCGCGTAAGACTTCCTCATGACTATTCTGAGTATTCTCCCACAGGACGAGCCCCCGATCTAAGGTCAGAGAACTATAGCTACATTCTTTGAGATGTCCATATACGGTTGGTTTCCCATGTTCCCTTCACAGAGTCTTTCTTATACGGAGTCTTTCTGATACGGAACTGCCTCCGTATAAGGCAGGGCTCATTTATCTTCGCGTTTACATTAGACATAATAATGGGGGTCGCATAAGAATGTATTACAAATTCAATAATAATTTAAACACAGCAAATCGCACATTCACGGTGGTGGTATTTTCTGTAACTTACTAAGGTTATACTTTGGGCTAGACTAGAAAAATAGAGAAAAACTGATTTAATTCATTTCAGTTTAGTTTTGGCCTAAATTCTGTGGTAAAGCCTCTTTAAAGCTTTTTAATATTGGTACTTAATTGTTATTTTTTAGGAATCGGATGTCATTGAATGCAAACCAAGCCTTTTATTTACTGGTGGGGAACAAGAGTATTGCTAGTATGTCTACAACCTTAGCGGAAATGTACAGAGACGAAAAAGACGAAGATGGATTCCTCTACATGACATATGCTTCACAAGAAATGTTTGGCTGCTGATCATAATAATGAAGCCCTCTTAAACTTGTGTAAATAAAACAAACTGAATGATTGCAGTTAAACTTGGAAAAAACTGACCCAAACCTGTGAAAAATGTTAACTGATTCTGTGAACATTCTATAAAAGTGTTGACTGCTAAACATTTCGGAATGTTAGAATATCATAGGTTTGTCGTTGAGCTAAACCAAAGCTTAAAAGTACTTCAAGCTGATATTAGCAAAAAAAAAACAATATACAGACAGCATGTACCGAAATCTGAATTTAAATAATCATGATAGGAGACATTAAAAGTAAAATGTCAGTAGATACTGAAAGATGCCTCAAGCATAGTCTTGCATTTACTCTTTGGCTTGTCAGTGTTTCCAAGTTTAGCTGTAAATAAGACTCTCTTACATTGTTATATGTGTACATATAGGTTGCAAGTTTCGAGTCTTCATGTTTCAAATATTTTAATTCTTTCGAACTGAAACAGATAAGAAGATGTGTTATGTCCCCCAAAAAAATTTAAAAAGACAATACGAAGTCAGTTTGCTCTTGGTTATTTTTATTATTTTATAAACAATTCTTAAGAAGTAATAATGTTATGTGTATAATTATGTTGTTACTGTATACATGTATGTTGTAACCTCCATGGTTGAAACCTAGGCAAAAAAAAAATGAATTGTCTGCATCAAAAATGTGCCAGCCTTTTTTCACTCATGGTAATGAACAAAAATGAATCACATTAATTAAAATTAACTTGCAAAACTTACATTTTTGGGACCATTTCACAATTTTGCTCAGCTCATGGGAGTACTTCAATACTTCGGACAGAAGCTGTGGGGGCACATTAACTTTTCAAAAAACAATTTACATTTTATTTTATTTTTCATCGCCATCACTTAAGTGAAATAGCTCTGAGCATGGCGTTCAACACCAAGCAAGCTTTCGTATTTTTTCACCCAGCAGAAATTGGCTTTTTGAATATACATGTACTCATAGACTTTATCATTGAAAGTCTGAAATAAACATGAAAACATTTGTCATAATTTAAATTTCATCTGACTGTACTTATCATATTTGTACTTAAGAATTTTCAACAACAGCATAAAAATGTGTAAAAAGTATCAAATGCAATACCCTGTATCTTTCAAACTACAAACACCAGTTTAGACCCTAAATACTTTGTTCGATACATTAATTTTTATAATGTTCAAATACTGGTTATGGAAAACTCATATTGTATGTTTTATTTAAAAAGATTTTGTTTAGTTAAATATATCAGATATGAGATAGACTGTTTAAAAAAAAAAAAAAGACAAAAAGTGTGTATTTTAAATGATTGGCGATGTAACAAATATTAATATTATCCAATAAAATGGATGAACTCTATTTTATGTAAGAACAATCGTCAATTTGTATATCTATTGTACCACTATCCCGAAACAGTTTTAAAGTGACATGGTCGTGCCATCGGAAGTACATTCAGTGTTGTTAGAGTGCCATTTTTTGTCACTCAATAAAAAAAGTCCTGCTGTATCACGTTTCAGCGACACTTAATGGTGACCGAAGAACATTGTTAAGGTAAGGTTTAATTAGACACCAATCTTTTACAAAAATAATAGCGAAATTTTGCTGATTAAACTCACAAGCCTTTATGCTAAAGCATGAATGTCAAACAAAACCTTGTTATACTGAAGTTCCAGCCCCTTCCTTTAAAATTTCTGGAAGAACATTTAAATTTAAAACTTTTAGTTTCTTCTGAACTTTAACTTAGCCTAGAAAGTTGGCGGTGAAACGAAAAGCTTCTAATTTCTGCTTCTTGAGAAAAATAAGTATAACCTGTGTATTTCTATAATTATGCAAAAATACATCATTTTGGGCGACCATGTCTCTTTGTAGTTTATGGATAGAGTGTTAATAGAAATGTTTATTCATTGGCATAATCAGGTTGGATTACTTCATTGATTTCGGTACAGTTTCCTGCCTATAAATAATTACAGATCTTGTAAAAGCTGGCAAGGGAGATAATTTGATATTTTTAGCCGATCCTATGATGCAACGGGCATTAGGGGATGGCACATTTTAATAACATCCATGCTGGAAAAACGTCTCTAACATCATTAGAATACATGTACATCAGTAACATCACTGCCTATTGCGTCATAGGGCCTACTGTGAAAAAAAACTTTAGTTATATCCCTTGCCAACTTTTCCACAACAACCCTTTACATGTATGTAGCGTTTACAATGTCCTCCTTCACTTCAGCAAGGAGGACAGTAATTTATATACAAAACAGCCCTCAAGATGAGTATATTACATTCAAACTGTTAAAAATATAACAAACATGGTATTAATGCAACACTGTATGTTAACAAATATATAAAGACTGTGATAATCAAGTATATTCTGTCTAATTTTTATATGGGATTTCAATGTGATAGCTTTTCATTACAATGTATTTTGGACTTATACTTGTTTCTATTAGGGGAAGGTATTTTTGTATGAAATATGTGAAAGATGGCTTACCGTATTAAATATATATATACCATTTCCATGACCAAATGTACTAAATCTTTTATAATTGAAATAAGGTTAAATTCTTTATTCCTTGTCTCTTGTGTATTATCTGAATATGTTTCACTTCTTTAACATGTGAATGCTATAGTTGTTCTCAACGGTCACCTCTGCCACTATTTGCCTACTAAACATAAACAGTGCATGGTTATTGAATAACATTACACATTCAAATAAGTCTTTCAATGTCACTAAAGCATAGCATTCTGTTTTTGCTATTTATTTTAATACTAATAGCACAAGGCACATTATCACATGGAAATGCATCTTCTCTAGACAAGAGTTTTGTTTCAAGGTCTCCATTACAATCCCTTGTTGGATCGTGCAACTCAAACCAGAATACACAGCTAACATTGTGATTGGATGCGTAGAAACTTCCACGCAGACACCCTTACTAACACATTGACTTTGATAAGTGATGCAGATGTCTGCGAAAAGTTTAGATGAGGTAATGTTGGATTTATACTGTTTGTAAGTTCTTGTCTGATTGGTTGGATAATTTTGTAACAAGGGGGAGTTAACTCGAGTTATGACTGACTACTTTGCTCAATAGAGGGCACAGTTGTAAATTTGGGTTTGGGTCGCACGATCTGCCAAGGTGTTGTATTAATGGAGAGTTGCTCAGAATAAAAACCTTGGCTAGCGAAGATGATGGAAATGCCATAGTTTAGTATTACTTCTTGCATGCGGCTTGCCTAGGTCCTACACATAGACATGCACATTATTTCATAACTTTTTATTTTTTTTTATTTTTAAAGGTTCTCTCTGGACTCACTTATGTATCAGGTCACAATTTCACAAAGCCTCCTTAATAAGCTAAGATGACCGTGATTGTCATGCCAACACATACGTTTAGTACTGGTCGTCATGGTTATTTAGCTTAAGGAGGCTTTGTGATAGTGTGCCGAGGGAGTCTCATACTGAATTTTGACTTGTTTTGCAAATTGAAGTGCTTCATGTATATACTTTTAAGCTTTCTATGCATGTTTATTAAGTGTTTTTGTGTAATGCTCAATAAGTATTTACAAACATCTGAGTTCTTGAGGAACAGTAAATTTTTCAACAGATCATTTATATAATGTTTCACATTTCTGTTGTGTGGTGTTTATTTGCTGTTGCATACATGCAGGTGGTTGGGTGGGAGCTTCCTGATGCCCCAGCTGAGGGTCATCAGGAAGTATAATTTTTTTCATGGGGTCATGAAATGTTTTGGGTTTTTTTACTGTCCTTGTCCTGTCTCATCTTTAATGTTGTCAGTGACGCCAAGGGTCGTTTCCCTCACCCATTGGGCTGGTTTACTGTCATATAGGTGAAATACTCCTGAGCACGGTGTTTAACCCCAATCAAACAAACAAACTGACATCTGTTTCAATGATGATTAATTAAGTTCTAGTATTAAAGATAAATATATCTTCACCACTATCATTTTATCTCTACTGCATACAGAAAGTCGCAATTTGACATAGTAAATAGTAAACTTCAAGTGATGGGTTAGCTTGTAGTTGATGTCCATTAGTTTGAATTAATAAACCCACATTACAGTTTCAGTCATAATTTGGGGAGGAGGTGGGTGTACATGTAGTTCTTCTCCTGTGTTATTGTTTCTTGCCAGTAAAGTCAAAGGTGGATTCATTCACCCTTAAAGCTGGCGCGACGTAATGAGCGTAAGTACCTAGAGACAAGCCCTAATCAAACAAACATAATTTTGGTATTATTTCTTTATGATATATAACTTCACTATAACAATAATATCTTTAAATTTGTTTAATTTATAGTTTAGAGGTTGTAATAGGCAAACTATTCTTGGTCAATAGCATCGGATCCCCATATTTTTTCAGTATTTTGTTTATTTTTAAGTCCCATTTGAAGTCACCCAGTTAATTGAGAAAACATTTTCAGAAAATATGTGGCTTTAAACTGCACTATTATATCCTTTTATCTTTGCTTAAAATTTAATTTAAGCCTTGTAAGCTCCGATATCATATTTACATATTTTTTTTTTCCCCCTTCAGCTATTCATTGAAGGGGATTTCAAATTTCTGATTTTAAATAAAAACTGTCAAATTAATTTGTCAACAAAAGGTTGTAATAAACAGTTGTGATATATAATGAAAGGGATTTAAATAATGTAACTGCCTTCTCAGCTTCCAGAATCTTTGTTAATACTTAGACTGGGTGAATTCTATTTATAAAATAACTATCACCAAAAGTTAATAATGTTTGACCATAAATAAATGTTGTACATACATGTAGGCCAATAAAACTATGTTTCAAAAAATAACTTTTCTCAACTTACTCCTTCGTGTCACATAAAATGTGTCCGTATACAAGAAACTTATTTATGGGATAAAACAAAATTGTGTTACAAAGGAATTCATATTTTATATCCAATAAAGAAGTGGTCCTCCGTGAGCTTAAACCTAAGCCCAATCGTTGCATGGCCTAGATTTTTTCTTGTTTTAAGTTGTATTGATTTGACTATAGTCCACATTTTTCTGAACAAGAAATATATGGATAGTCAATACCCAGCTGTTGTGTATTTCGAATGAATTATATGTCTACGTTATTGCCCAATGGACTGGAGTGTTTCACTTATCACAATGCCACATGCGGTAACGATCTTAACTACTGTAAAACATCTGGGCTCGGGTTAACAATTTTGTTTTGCGTTCTGGAACATATCAAGGATATCTATTTTCTTTCGGTTGACTTCGCGTATATCACATACCAATGTCGTATTGTTTCAACATTTAAGGTTTTACGGGTCATAGAACCAATTGCTGGAAATGCCACTAGTATCACCTTGTGGGCTGGACTATAAATTACGCTTAACTGTAGAGGCTAAGCGATATGTGAAACACTGGGAAAAGTCAAACCTTCACCCTTTAAATTATTTTCACGATTTTACAAAAAGACTAATGGCGCCTGGTTGTGTTGGCATGCCTCCAATACACACTAGATTGTTTACAAGATGTCAAGAAAGTATGTGCAACAACAAATATGCTTGCATTGGTTACAATGCCACACGGCTAGAGAATGTAAACAAAAGTTGTAACACAAATGAATATCGTGTTACAAACAAAACTAAACGGAGATTGTTTATTGAGAATTTATACAAAATCTAAAACTACCACAGTTAAGCTAATTCGGTGCCGTTTCCATCGGCGTTTCCAACAATAAATAATCTTCGAACATTACCCTTGTGTTTGGTGTGGTTCCGAGGAATCCTACAGGGCACTGTTTTTTAGTTTAAATGTAACGTGCCAAAAACTAGTACTAAGTAACTGACTAAACTCCAAAGGCTTGTCCTTTGGGACTCGTTTCCTCGAAAGCGCCTGTCTGAATATTATAGTGTTAAGCCTTGCAGATATGCAACAGCCAGGGATCTAATAATGTTGAAAACATCAGGGTTACTCCAAACACATAAACAACCCTTCACACCTGGATAAAATCTCGTATTGGACACAGGTCCTAATATAACCTAACATGAGGTTCTCATACACGTGTTTGTTTATGTTATTTTTTCCCCCCAACCTGGTATTCCTTTAGCTCTCCCGCCGCGTAATGTGACATGATTGACTCGTAGTGAAAGAGAGAAAAAAAAACACTCATGAAAGAGACTGGTGAATGGGATGGAAAGCGCACCCGCTGGCCTCAGTGCCTTATTCGTCCATGGAAGATAAGCTTGTATAATCTATTGTAGTTTACTGGTTATGATGGCAATTACTGGTTACTGAAAGTAAAATGGCGACGGTGCGATTTAAATTAGGTGCAATGCCGACCAATTAAGGACATTTTATTCATGAGTTTTCCACCATTTTGCGCTTCAATTCTTAAAACTCTTGAAGATTCAGATACTTCATTTGTTTATTGGATAGGTATATTCGGTGTTTGAAAAATTTGTGGAACGGCCTCTGAAACATGAGTAAATAGATGTACCCGCAATTACAAAAGGAGCAAAAATGTCCGTTCCAGAACGATATAGGCTTTTTATTACGGGTTTTGTCGTACATGCAATTGTGTTTTCTAATGCAAAAATAGTTTCGAATAACTTAACCAGTTTTGGAGAAGAGGAAGGAATTTCAAAACAGTCAATTTTGAACATTTCAGGACTGCTATTCAATAGCAGCGACGGTGGCACTTACATAGCAGCAATTGTTGAAAACTCGATCTCATCGCATAATAGTACTTTGTCTGGAGCACTTCCCACGTTTGAAACAACTTCTAGAGGAGACGACAATTATACTATTTTGGACAAAGACTATAACAGTGCCGTGGCAGAAATAACGTTAAGTCCAGAAAGCACAGAGATTCCAGTTGTTACTGAAGATGGTAGCGCACTATCTGCTAATAATGTAACAACGTCTCCTGACCGGCTTGTGGCAGAGACGACCATCGGCATTCCCCAACAGACATTTCACGTTAGTGCCATCACCGATTCAACAACTACCTCATTAAGACGATCATCATTGATGGGAAGTTCAACAGAAATGATAAGTGACACAAAGCTACTCGCCCCAGCAATCCCTCTGGAATTGAATACTTCCAAAGACCAACTGGCGACGAACGTAACAACAAATGAGTTGTCAGTGAACGGCGCCAGAGCACACCTCGACCAAAGAAACGGTGAAATCTCTGAGACGACAGGTGACATAAAACCGATTCCTTTTGATGACAATGACGTTGATGATGGTGATTTTGAAAAAGTAATTTCATTTGCAGCTACCAAGCATACCCCAGCATCTAATCAAAATAACCAGGGTTTAAATTTGGCGTCAACTTCTGTATCCTCGCCTGTATCAATAACAACAGATTCAAATATCATCCGACAAAAAAAAGGAAATGTAACTAAATATTTGAACATCATTCCGGCGATTGTGAGTACTTCTGCTTTCACGACGTTGACGGATACATTCGTTTCGCTTGCAAGTAGTACAACTACGAAGCCAGTGCCTTTAAAACCATCTATTGCTGTCAATGTCACACCGAAACCAGGTCAAGAGTGGACAGGCGAGGTCAGCAAATTGGCCATGGAGACCGTAAAAAGTGAGCAAGATGTCCTGACCACCGGACACAATTCTTCAACAAACCCAACCAAAATTAAAACAGAAGCAACTTCTTTCCCTTCGGAGTTAACTACATCGTTAGCAACAGAACCTAAAAATGACCACATATCTAAGGAATTGCCCGAATACTCCAACAGGACAGTAAACACGTCTGTGATCAAAGAAGAACGATTTTTTACTGGAAATAGTCCCTTTGTAGTTATTTGGAATATTCCATCACGGAAATGTTCTACTACCCACGGAAGTCTTCCCAAACTGTCCCATTTTGGAATCATCCATAATAAGCACCAACATTTCTATGGCGAAAAGATTGTCATATTTTATGCCAACCACCTTGGGTTTTATCCGCAAATTTTGCCGAATGGAGAAGAAGTCAATGGTGGAGTACCTCAGGTGAGTCAACGTTTTCTGTATAAGGTAAATATGAGCAAGGGGCCGATTTAATTTAAAGGTCTTTCCGTTGAAAGACATCATTGAAAGGCGACGATACATTGATCAACCAGAATCGATATTGCCGATTTGCATGCTTTTCTGTGGTATGTCGCCTTTTTTTTCCGCAATCGTTGCTAAAACTTCTACAACAGTAAATGAATACTGGTATATTTCTTTCTTCTTCAGAGATTTACGAAGAGGCGATAGTATGTAAAAAAACATAAAGCATGACAATAATTCCAAAGCAAACAGACAGCGTTCGAGCTAGCTTGTGAGCTTTACAGGCAAAATCCATGTAACCCCGCACAGTCCTGTTCGTGCGGGGAAATAACTTTGAACTCACCGCCT
>JAVFBY010024462.1:0-20000 GCA_034781015.1 Tonicella lineata
TGCCAAGCCCTCGACCTCCTGGGGTTTGTATCCCTGAATACTGGGTGCCAGGTGAGGTGGCTCTGGTTGGAATACCACTAGCTGTCTCCTTAGAGCAATTATTGTTGAGATTTCTACTGTTGAGCTGTGAGGTCCCTGCAACATAAACATAAATCAAAGATAAATATAAGATATTATTGTCACATTAGTAAAGCAATTTCCTTAACAAGGCCAAAACAGCAGCCATAAAATTTAAAAAATTGAAAAAAAAAACTAAAATGGTAAATCTTGGTTTACCCTTAGAAAAAAAAGTCTTTGGCTTAAAGGTCTACAACAAAAAATTGTAAAGATAAAATATTGTCAAAATTATCAAAATAAATAATATTTAATAATACATGTAGGTATACCACAGGGAAATAAAATATCATACAAAGTGTTTGAAATTGATATTATCATTCTTCACATTTTGGCAGAATTCTTGGAATTGTCTGCCTTGATGATTTTTAGTCAGACAGTATAAACAGTGGTGTCATTATGAGATTGATTGATTGGTCTCAGAGCGCTCATCTGTGAAATAAGAACACTTAGTCTAGGCAACCAGCTCTCATCAACTTAAACCTGTCGATAACCTACGCCTGAGCATTCAGTTAAGGACAAACGGAAATTTATTTTCAAAGGAAAATTGTCTGGAACTTTGCCTTATACATCACAATTCTTGATAATACAGGTGCCATCTAGAAATCGTTTAATTGCCTTCATTAAATTGCTGAAATACAACCTATAATTACGTGTTAAAGGGAAAGAAAACTTATTTTCAACCAGTTTTCAGTATTTTCCACGCGTAATGCTAAAGATATATTCCCGCATTTAATTGGTCTTAAGGTCACCATAACGGCAACTATTTGAAATGTCAATCAGTGGTTCCAAATAGTACCAACTTGCTCCATTTACTATAATGTTAAAGATAGTGCTAAATGAGACCACTGACATCCTTATTGACATTTCAAATAGCTCTTTCTCCGTTATGGTGACCTTGAGGCCAATTAAATATGGGCATATAATTTTAACATTACACATGGTAAATACTGAAATCTGGTTGAAATTAAATTTTCTTTCCCTTTAAAAGAAGTAAGAAAATACAATTATAAATCACTATTTTTAATTAATCACAAGATAAATCGCATTGCCAAAAGCCTTGTTTGATAGCCTGGACGGTATCAAGAGTGTTTGCTTCATTATTTAAGACTTGAAGAAACTCAGAAAGGCATTCTCTGTGAAAAATAGAGGAATTTGTTCTTTTGATTTAAGAAATCAACGAAAAACTGCAGAAACTCAAAAAGAAATTTGTTTTCCTATTATCAAAAGTAAAAACAGGCATACTTGTAGTTAGAACATGACTCATATAACTCGTATATAAAAAGTGTGAAGAGTTTGCAGAAGTCAACATAAAACTGCAGAAACTTGAAAAGAAATTTGTTTTCCTGTTATCAAAAGTAAAAACAGACATACATGTAGTTAGAACATGACTCACATAACTCGTATATAAAAAGTTTGTAGAGTTTTGGGGTAGTCCGTTTCAATTAGCTGGAGGTCTACTCTCATATAACATTTTATTGATTTTACAAGGCCATCTTCCTCAAGTGGCTCCCAATAAACCAGACCTTACTTCCCTTGTTAAGAAGTAATGGCAGACACCCAATACTCGTGAAATCAGGCATACAAAGGAACCAGACGATGTGGAATAAAAGCCATCATCTAAACTGGAAACTACTCATCTTAACGCAGACAATACATATGGAACAACTGAACAGAAAGTTGGTGTATGGTGTTGGAAGTGAATTAAGATTTAAGAATAAAAAATAGGTAAACTTAAAAGGTTGAAAAAAAGTAAACTCTTTTTCAAAGTTAGTTTTCTTTCAGTTCATCATAGCCATAGTCACATTTTTTAAAATCGGGATCATAGCGTAAAACATTGATCAATCAATCATAGCCAAGGCATACTTGAACCATATTAGTTTATAATACTACAAACTTTAACCGTCAATTTATATAGAGCTTTTAGAACATTGAGATAAATTCTTAACTACATGTACAGCATTATAATTTTAAATTTAAATGACTTAGAAAGGAAGGCATGATGGATATGAAATACGGACATTAAGGAAATGAAGTTTCAGGATGATATCAATCAGGGAATTGCTCTATCTTCACCACAAATACATCCTGTTATATCTATATTTAACAGCTGTTGGCCTCGCTAGCCAAAGGTCTTGGGTTTGAAGAAGTCAGAACAACACTGGAGGCATGAAAGTTTTTCTTTCTCCTCATTTATAACATATATTCAACAGGTGTGTATGTACATTAACTCACATACTATGCCTGCCTGTTCTTGAGCATTGTCTGGAGGTAACAAGTACAGAGCACTACATCACAGTCAGTTCCAACCACAGGCATTTCCGTAAACACTCAATAGAGTATATTTCACCCCAGTCTCAGGATATTTTCTTTTAGATTTATGGTGTAGTTTGTTGGTGTTTTGCATTGTTAAGAGTTGATGTTTGATTGTGGTTTTACACTGTGCACAGGGTTTTTCACCTGTTATATGACAGCATGCCAGTCCAATTGTTGGAGGAAACCACCCTTGACATCACTGGCAACATAAAAAACGAGACAGGACAAGGACAGAAAAAAAATCACATCCCCCAAAAATCTACTTCCTGACGTCCCTTAGCCGAGAGCACCAGGGCATCAGGAAACTCACGCCCAACCATCCGCGCATTGTTAAGAAAGTTATTTTACAAAGTGTTATAGTCAGTGTTATAACAATAGGTGTTATAATCACAGAGACACCTGGCATCTGGTGATATGGTATTTTACACTTCACCGAAACACAGCTCTTTTTTAATTAATATTAAATCGGCAAACAATTCTTGATTAACCTAAGATCAAACGACTGTGAATTATACCAGGAGGCAGATTCACCCATTACAGGCTGATAAACTGATGGACAAGAAACCAGTATTAAACATAAAGGCTGATGATAGCTAACTGGACTTTCTTCAGGTTCACTATCCTCAGCTACATTAGACAGGTGACCACATATAATCCTGTACTAAATATACTGCTGACATGCCCTGAGGGCAAACCTCCAAGCCCCTTACTGTCTAATTGATAATAAACCATGGAAATTACCCCAAATCAGCACCAAATGGTCTTTCAAGGTAAGAGATCAAAGTAGAGCACACCTTAATGCCCCAGGTAACACAGGTAAACCACTACAGTGATCAGTGATCAGATAATGATCACTTCATTAATGATTTTGTCAACCTAATCAGATCTTTAATTAACAAGACAATCTTTGTGTTTTGGTCATGTTGATCAGTGTGGTTTTCCGGTCATCTCAAAAATGAAAAAAAAAAATTGTTTATGATTTAGGGATACTAGTTTCATTACTGAACATCATATCAAACAACTGATTCTATATTTTACATACATGTATCTGTATCTTGCACAACACAGTGGTTTTCCTGTTCAACTTAATTTAGGTTGTTTTGTTTTTTAGGCACAGCTTTATAATGTGTATGTAACTTTAATTATGCAGTGTTTTCGCTGTTGGATAATTCATTCAGTCCTTTGGACTGGCTGAGTATATATTAAACAGTCCCAAGGTTTTCATTAAGGTGCACAATGGGCTTTCTGGTGTATTTTCTAGGTAGAACAGGGCATGATCTCAATTAAGACTTGCTATCTTAACACATGTTCCTGGGTTCTGTAGATGACTAGTAATGCGAGAAAGTGCAGTAAAATCTGTTTGCGCGCCTTATTCAAAGTTCTGCACCACTCTAAAGCAATGTAACTTATACTGATAATAAATGATTTTGCCAGTCTGTCATATAGCACAAGGGAACAAGAAGCTTCACTCAACCATCCATTACAACGATTGTGGTTAGAATATAATTCTTCCAAAGTTTCCCAGCACAGAAATTTTAGAATAAAAAATTTCATACATGAATTTTCAAGTTGAAAACAGATTTGTGGAATAAATACATTCCTTGTTGCTCAATCTAAAATGAGTTTTTTGTTTGTTTGTTTGACTGGTGTTTAACGTCGTACTCAGGGGTATTTCACCTTTATGACGACAGATTCTCCACTTTTTTGACAATCCTACTTGATATAGTGGAAAACCGGGAAGGAAACCACGGAAAAACCGCCCCCGCTATAGCCGAAGTCAACTATGTGACTCCCTTAACCCCTGTTTTGGGGTTCTGAAGATGTCAAGTATTTATAAACGCAAATCTGTTTGGGCACCTTATTCAAAAATAGATTATCAACCCCACTTTGTACTTACAAATCTCCAAAGCATATGGTTCAGTACATGTCGTTCTAAAAGTGTTCCTCAAATGAATCTTTGGTGGTATTACAAGGTAAGCCATTTTCAACTGTTGTTGTAAACTTAAATTCTAGTAAACCTGCGCATCACATATATATATGTACCATGTCAGATCAGCCTTAGTGTTATCTACCAAACTAAATGTTATCTACCATTAGAACAATACACTGAAGTCTAAACTGATGACCACTCCTATTTAACACTGGGTGGTTGAATCACCTCTAAACCAAACAAGTGATGGACAGAGGGCAAACTCAAAACCATTAAATTACCATAAATGAATTTGTTTGAACAAGTTTATGACTTGGTGTATATGTACATGTAGGGTGTTTAGAGATTCATGTTTTGTATCATCTTCTCAAGGCAAAGGGAGTCATGACGTCAAACTTTATTCTTCACCTTGTTTGGGTTAGTGTCTATATTCTGTCAAACTAGTAGGAGTTATCTCTCCTTGCTCTAGATTAAAAGGTCTTTTCTTTTAGCCATTTCACTTTGATGTCTGTCTGACAGCCGAAACAAGGTATCCCTGGCAAGATTTACAGTACAGGGCAGAATTAACTTTACATCTGGCGCGCTATTAGCGCAACTAAATCGCGACTAAATATGTCCCAGCGCTATTCGATAAGCGCGACTGCGCTTTTTTTCTGACGCGTCTATTTTCTGACGCGTCTATTTTGATAGTAGGCGCGATATCTGTTCAAATTCAGGCCGTCTGCCAAGTGCATTTATTCTATCTTGTTGCTCGACAGCTCAACATCATCTGGGGTTGCCGCGTTTTCTCAGATCGGTTGAGCGGGTTATTTTTCCATTCTCGATTATTGGACAATGTCCTTCCCGTGATTTACAAACTGCTATACTGAATTAAATTTGGTTTCGTTTCGAGGAACCTACTTTTTTTTCTGACAGGCCTTAATTTAAAAATGGCGTGTTTAAATTCAGACTAGTCGCGACTGTCATACCTCTTACACGCGCTATTAGGCGCGATTTTCTAAAAATATTAGGCGCGTTTTTGTTTTTGTTCCAGGCGCGTTCTATGTAAAGTTAGTTCTGCCCTGTACTGTAAGCAATATGCCCAGTAACTTTGCTGAAAATCATACTATTATCAATTATTTTCTTTAATTTTACAACTATGGATTACCTCATCTATCCTTCCAGTATTGCCTAAGTAAACAGTAACACCTTCCTCTTGTTCATTCAAGCTAACTGAAATGTAATGAAATCTGATATGATGCCAAATATTAAACACATATTGCAAGTTGGTTGGCTGTTAAGATTATTTAATTGGTGTCAAAAGGGTATTTTAATTATATGATGACTTTGCATTACCAGCATTGGGTAAAAAAAGGTAGGAACCCAGTTTCATACCTGGTTCAAAAGGCTATATTACATGAGGTGATTTGCTTATTTGATTTTATATTCTGTATTAACTGTTACTTCAACCATGTACTATGGTAGCATCTCCTCATCCAAGCTGTTAAGCTGTAATAATCCCCTCCTGATACTGTATGATATCCTTGGCACCCTGGTCACCCTCTGTTTGATAAGGATTTTATGCCTAACTTTAATACTAGAAGGCTATTTCACACAAATCATGTAAAGCCAACCAAAAGGTTTAAGGACACCAGCCTAATCATTGGTTATAATTAATGGTGGTACAGGAATAGCACAGGGCACACACCATTGACACTACTACAAATCAGATTCTTGCTGAAGAAGGAATAACTATTTACATGCAGCACACAAGAGCCAGCAGCTTAGCTATTGGCCTCAAGTAACTGTCCCCGCAGCTGAAAAGGTTTGCCGCACATGGTGAGATTTAAGCAAAGTCAAAGTCCGCACTTTTGGTTTTTGACGTTGTGATCTCATTTTATAAGTCATTGCGAGACAATCACATGACTTGTATGAGTGTTCCGATTGGTCAGTTGAATCTTTAGGCTGAGGTGTCGGCTTCCTTTTGCAGCACAAGGTGAATTTCTCGCCTCGTGTGGCCAGAAATATCAAAATGGAAAGATATTGAATCCAAAATCACTTGAGACCAAAAAGGCAGCAAAGCTCTGCCATACACGGTGAGTTTTCAGTTATTTGGGGTCGATAGCTCAGCTTTAGTTTTAATAACATCAAAAAAAGTCCAGACCAATGGACAAAAGCTCTTATGCTGCAGATTTCTATAATATCAAGAAATGTTTCTTTGTTTGTTTGCTTGGTGTTTAACGTCATACTCAAGGTTATTTCACTTATATGACGATGGAATCTTCACTTCTTGCACTGCACCATCTAAAAAACAGAGAAAACCTCAGAAAAATCAACCCTGCGATAGCAGTAGTCATCTGCTGTGGCTCCCTCATATATCAAAGCAGGGCCAATGGGCAACTTGAACCCGTGCGGCTCATCAAAAGTGGATCAGCAGTCTGACATGCTAACCACTGAGTACGGTGGGGGCCCTTATCAATAAATAAACATGGTTTACCTGATTTTTGTTGTAGTTGGTTGTCTTGATCCTGGTTGTCTGTTGTGTAGTTGAAAACAACTGCTCCACGATGACCAGTTTGTCCCATGTTCTCAACTGAAGTAATATGGCTTTGCTTTGGATTTGTTGTATCAGTTTGATTAGTAGGAAGAGCAGTCGATCCAAGAGTTGACTGAATAGTAGCACCCACACCGAATCCAGCTCCGGTATTTTGCAGTTTAACATCTGGATTTCCAAATTTGATTGGAGGATTTTGAAAATTCATTGGTAGTGGAGGAATTTGAAAATTCATTGGCAGAGGAGGATTTTGAAAATTCGTTTGCGGTGAAGGAGTTTGAAAATTCATTGGTGGTGGAGGATTTTGAATATTCATTGATGGTGGAGGATTTTGAAAATTCATTTGTGGTGGTGGATTTTGAAAATTCATTGGTGGAGGATTTTGTAAATTCAGTGGTGGTGGCTTTTGAAAAATTTTCATTGGCGGTGGAGGTATTTGGAAATTCATTGGTTGAGGATGTTGTAAATTCACTAGTGGAGTATTTTGAATATTTACTGGTGGTGGAAAATGAATATCCATTAGTGGAGGATTTTCTAAATTCATTGGTTGGGACTGTTGAATATTTGTGTGTAGAATGCTTGGAGCATTACTTTGGATTACTGGATTCATATTTTGAGGATTTGCGCCACTTAAGATCCAATTTCCTGCCAAGTTCATATTGCTTATTTGGCCACCAAAAGAAGAATAGTCTTTGGATGGGATGGACTTGTTTAAAGACAAAGAATACATAGCATCAAAGTTTTGATTTCCAACGTCTGGTGATCTAAATTGATCATAACTATCAGATCTGCATAGTCTTTTTCTGTCAAGAGGAGATACTGATCTACTATGGTAGTTGAAGTGTCTTTTTCTGTCTGGAGAATTGGATTGACTGTAAACACTGCTATTTGCAGGAGATCCTGATCTACTATGGCTACCTCTTCTGAGTGATCCCTTTTCAGATCGGGACCTATAACCACTGTACTGTGTAAAGGGTCTGTTGCGGTCTTCAGGTGATCTTGATCTTCTTCGGCTATCTTGTCTAAAGGATCTATTTCTGTTAACAGGCGATCTTGATCTACTTCTGCTACCTGATCTAAAATATCTATTTCTGTCAGTTGAAGATCTTGATCTACTTCGGCTATCTTGCCTAAAGGATCTATTTCTGTAAACAGGCGATCTTGATCTACTTCTGCTACCTGATTTAAAATATCTATTTCTGTCAGCTGAGGATCTTGAGCTACTTTTGCTATCTGGTGTAAATGATCTACTTCTGCTATCAGCTCTTGAATATCTGTTTCTGTCAGTTGAAGGTCTTGGCCTTCCTTGGCTTTCTGTTCTGGTTGATCTTTTTGCACAAGCATCAACAGATCTATTTCTGTCTGGAGGAGATATAGACCTTTGATAGCCATTAGATCCAACTGAGTTTTTTCTTACTGGTGGAGATCTGTATCTAGTAACGGCTTGCTCCCTATCTGTAGAATTGTATCTACCACGACTGCCAGATGTTACAGATCTCTTCCTATCTGGAGAAATGTATCTGCTACGACTGCCAGACCTATTCAATCTAGAGCTTTCCCTATCTGGAGATATATATCTCCTACAACTGCCAGGCTTAAATGATCTCTCCCTATCTGGAGATATATATCTCTTACGGCTGCCAGACTTAACTGATCTCTCCCTATCTGGAGATATATATCTTCTATGGCTGCCAGACATAACTGATCTCTCAACATCTGGTGATATGCGTCTACTACAACTGCCAGACATAATAAACCTTCTTCTGTTTGGAGGCCTGGGTCTATTACTACTTTCATCTCTAAAAGGTCGTTTTTTGTCGACAAAACAACTAGATAGATTTTGGTCCTGAGCTTCTGTTTGATTTCTCTGCGGAGACCTGGATGGTTTATAGCTACCAGTTCTGTGTGATCTATTCATTTCTATCTGAGATCTCGACTTCTGCACGTCAGCTTGGTTTCGGTTATCCTTTGCAAATTTACAGCCACCGGAAACTTCTTCTTGCTCTGCATCAGAAATCTTATCCATCCCTTTGTAGACAGCTTTTTGTTCTGCATCAGATATATTCTCCATCTCTTCATGAATTTCTTGTTCTGAATTCGATATCTTCTCCATCTTTTCATGAACAACTTCTTGTTCTGAATCAGATATCTTCTCTGCGCCTTCATGGACATCTTCTTGTTCTGTATCAGATATCTTCTCCATCCCTTCATAAACAACTTCTTGTTCTGAATCAGATACCTTTTCCATCCCTTCATGAACATCTTCTTGTTCTGCATCAGATATCTCCTCCATCCCTTCATAAACAACTTCTTGTTCTGAATCAGATATCTTCTCCATCCCTTCATGGACATCTTCTTGTTCTGTATCAGATATCTCCTCCGCCCCTTCAGGAGCAGCGTCTTGTTCTGTATCAGATATCTCCTCCGCCCCTTCTAGAACAGCGTCTTGTTCTGTATCAGATATCTCCTCCGCCCCTTCAAGAACAGCGTCTTGTTCTGTATCAGAGATCTCCTCCGCCCCTTCATGGACAGCATCTTGTTCTGTATCAGATATCTCCTCCGCCCCTTCAAGAACAGCGTCTTGTTCTGTATCAGAGATCTCCTCCGTCCCTTCATGGACAGCATCTTGTTCTGTATCAGATATCTCCTCCGCCCCTTCACGAACAGTGTCTTGTTCTGTATCAGATATCTCCTCTGCTCCTTCATGGACATCTTCTAGTTCTGTATCAGATATCTCCTCCACACCTTCATGGACATCTTGTTTTGTATCAGATATCTCCACCCCTTTAAGGACAACTTCTTGTTCTGCATCAGATATCTCCTCCATCCCTTCATGGACAGCGTCTTGTTCTGTATCAGATATCTTCTCCACCCCTTCATGGACAACTTCTTGTTCTGAATCAGATATCTCCTCCACCCCTTCACGAACAACGTCTTGTTCTGTATCAGATATCTTCTCCACCCCATCATGGACATCTTCTAGTTCGTTGTCAGATATCTTCAACATCCCTTCGTGGACATCTTCTAGTTCTGAATCAGATATTTTCTCCATCCCTTCATGAAAAACTTCTTGCTCAGTATCAGATATTTTCTCCATTCCTTCACCTTCTTTCTCACTATCGGATATCTTTTTGATCACATCAGTGTCTTCTTCATGCTCTTTATCTGATATGTTCTCCATCCAATCATCTTCTTTATCAGCCTCAGATATCTTCTCCATCCCATCATCTTCTCTCTCTGTATCAGATATCTTCTCATTCATTTCCTTCTCTTCTATATTGATAGGAGATATCCTCCTTATTCTTTCTTGGTCTGCCTTTCCCTCTGTATCAGATATCCTCTCTATCCCATCGTTCTCTTTCTCTGTATCAGATATTTTCACTATCCCATCGTCTTCTTTCTCTGTATCAGATATGTTCTCCATCCCATCATCTTCCCTCTCTGTATCAGATATCTTCTCATTCATTTCCTTCTCTTCTATATTGATAGGAGATATCCTCGTTATTCTTTCTTGGTCTACCTTTCCCTCTGTATCAGATATGTTCTCTATCCCATCATCCTCTTTCTCTGTATCAGATATGTTCTCTATTCCATCATCGTTTTCTAGCTCTGTATCAGATATTGTCTCCATCCCTTGGTGTATGGAAGAGTATTGATCTCCATTTCCTCTGGACTCTTTTCTGGGCCTCTCATCTGTCTTGCTGAGATTAGAGTCCCTTTTATGGGTACCTATTAAAGATTTTTTTTTAAATTTACTTTTATTCTCTTTGTTAGTAGATTGAATTACAGCATATGATTTGTTTAAACTCATGCAATATACAAAAACGGAAATTAATTGGACAAATCAGAATGCAGCATGGTTATAAATAATGCACAGATTTTGCTCATCGTTAAACTTTACTTCTGTCTTCATGGGTTGTAGCTGTTATCATCTTAATCTTCTTGACTTATATTTTCAAAGGTTGTAGCTATTGAAAATGTTTTGGATAATTATTTAGACATATATTCAAGATATTGATCGACAATGAATTGATTAATCAGATTAAAATACCGATTGCAATAGGGTTATTAATTTTACACAGATTTTGCAAACTCTTGAATGTCACAGTATTAAATATTTTTGACTTTTACAATATGCTCAATCTTCCTGAAAGTTTATGCCGCATAAGGTGTCAATATAATTATCAACTAACACAGTTTTAAGATACAAAAATAGGAATTTATAAATATAAGCTTATGTATTATTATTTTCTTAACATTTTATTACCAATGTAGTTCTGTATTGGTAATTTTACCTGTTGGCCTTTTGTATTCCAAAAATGAATAAGCAAAATAAAATAAAATTCAGTGATTTATCTGTAAAGATATTAACAGACATTTCTTACATTAATTTTTAAAATGTAGATGTTTGCTTAGTGCAATGTAGAAATTGCCCACATATATAATTGAAAGGTTACAAAAAGTTCAATCTTTGTCATAACAAACTAAGTAAAGAGCCATTGTTGAGTATTTATTATGACCGCACAGTCATATAATGTACACCTCTCTTGCACAATATTAAATTGATTTACCTGGATCAATGGTTAATCCTAAAACTTTAAGTGTTAAGTTCCTCCTACCAATTTTGGCTGGGCTTCTGATATTTTCCTTGTATACATTTGTGGCTTCAACCATACTTGGGAATTCAATAACAACATTTCTGCTCAAGAAAAACAAAGAGTAAAATTTGTAAGTAGAAGGCAGAAAGATTCATGAAAACATCAACAAAACAGGGGACAAGATAGCTGTATATTGTTATGCTATTTAATGATGGGGCATCTGACACACTCTCACATAGGCAAAATTTGTTGCAAATATTTAAAAAATTAATAATGGATGTTAAACTAACAGTCTGGAAAAGGTTTTTTTTTTTACATTTGACGTCTATGTGTGACCATGGCTTTGAAGCATATTAGATTTGTTTCCTGATGGTCACAATATAATCAATATCACTGTCTTTCTGAGCCTGGTTGACAAACAGGTATTTCGGCTGGTGAGATATACACATGTCCACTATCCATATCAGAATATGATTTAACACATTTTAATCCCATGACATTCCAAAGTTTGTCTTCATTAAAGCATAGACAGAAAAGAAAAGGCAAAGTAAACTCTGTAGATCTTCATATTTAACAGAAAAGTGTCTGATTTTTTTTGTTCCCTGATAAAACAATCAAAAACAATAACGCTGTTAGGTCAAGTTGATTGAAGTCAAAGGCATGCTATATACACACAAATCCTTATTATTATAAGATTCCATCAGTTTGAGTAACATCTTTTCCAGGTGGTTTACTTAAGAAATCACAAGGCAGTTTTATGTTATTTCAAAACACACCAGAAACTTGTGCTACAATCCTTTCATGTTCCTTTTCCACATTTGAAATTGTTTTCTGTTTTCTGAGGGATAATGGTCATGTACATCTACTGTGCTGTTTCAAACTTCATTGTATAAACATTCACTGAAGAAACATTTTATTTCACAACACACAAGTTCAGGTGAAAATCCTTTTTATGCTGATTATCACATTTTAATTTGTGCTCTTTCTGGAAAATGTCATCAATCTCTTTTCACATTAATTTCAACTGATTCAAGAATGTTAGGCGACTCAGCAAATACATGAACCTGACACAGATAACACAATTTTTAACGATAATATCTGTTATGATTATCTTGTTTTTATTTTTCACAATCAACCCAAGTATGGTGCAAAATTCTCAGCCTTTCACTGTCGTAACATCTCTGTTGAAGTTTGTTCACATTCCATTCCTTAAATGAGTCTCCAAGACATACTACATACTACATGTAGCTACATGCAAGGTCCAGGTTTTCTTTTAGAGAATGCTCCTCATTCAATTGGAACACAGATGAGGATTACCATTTCCTGTTCATTATAATCTTTACAATTTCAAATATACAATACACGTAGTTTGTTTGTTTCTTTGGTGTTTTACATCAAGCCCGTGGTTTATTTCCATTGTCTGATGTCGGTATCTTTATCAGTGGGGGAGGAAACTGGGCAAAAGTGAGAAATGAACACCTCAACCCAAAGCCCTGAGATTGATCCACCATGCAAAGTCCGGAGAAATGTACAAATCCACCCAAGGTCCTGAGAAATGTACACCTCCACGCAAAGTCCTGAGAAATGTACACCTCCAAGCAAATCCCTGAGAAATGTACACTTCCACGCAAAGTCCTGAGAAATGTTCACCTCCACGCAAAGTCCTGAGAAATGTACACCTCCAAGCGAATCTCTGAGAAATGTACACTTCCACGCAAAGTCCTGAGAAATGTACACCTCCACGGCAAGTCCTGAGAAATGTACCTGTCCACGCACCTTAGAAAAGTACACCTTCATGGAAAGTCTGGATAAATGTACACCTCCTCACAAAAGTCCTGAGAAATATACACCTCCACAGAAAGTCATGAGATATGTAAACCTCCACGCCAACCACAGGTATCAACAGCCCAATGCCAGCTTTCTATCGAGCAGATGAGGCTAACATCTTCAAAAAGCCTACACTTTTTATTTTTTGTATTTTCTTGGCATTCAATTTCAGATAATTAACTGATAGACTGACTTTTATAAAACAAAAGCCATGTGGCATATAGAGTGGTAAATTGGACATTAGGACATGCTCAAACAAAATACTTAAATTATTTACCAATATTTATGGTACATCACCATACATGTACATGTACTATAAGTTACACAAACATGATAAACTAGTAGGGGGGAAAAGAACATTTCATTTTTTACCCATAGTACATGTAGGAAGATTGGATGGATCGTGGAATCTGAATTTTACTGGCTGTAGGAAAATAATACTTCAGGGTTTCAACACTAGTGTCTTTGGGTACATTGTTCACAATAACACATACTGGGACTGCATTTTCTTCTAAAATCAAAAATAGCATGTAAACATTTATTGACAAATAAGTGGACAAGAATCTGCAGTATTTAAACTTGAATTTGCATTGTTTCTGAAAGAGAGATCCTTAGTCAACAGTAGAATGAAATTATCTTTGTGTATACACACAAAGCACACACCAAAAACAAATGGATTTCAAGAGAGAGAAAATAAGCCCAGTTGATAATGACGCTGAAAAAAGTTTAATGACATTTAGCACAGAACCTGGTGCTATTTTAAATCTGTTCACAATTTATGGATCAATTAATCATTGGGCCAGTCCCTTCACTGCAAACTGCTCGCATAATACACATTGCAATCATTTAACAGGTTTATTCACCTATTTTATAAGAGATTAAATTTTTGCAGCACAGGAAATCCATTTGTGTGTCGGTAAATCAAAACTTTCACAGTATATTCTACATGTTGATATTGTAAAAAAACACATAGTCCAAGTATCTGATACAAGCCCAGGTACTAACAAATAGAGACAGGCGCACCAGGACACGTTCATCTGGTGCGAAAGGAGACAAAACTTGGTCCGGGATTGTTGAGTAGATTCAAATGGAAAGACTTGTTTTTATTCCTACTGAAATGTTTGCGTTCTAAGTATAATAGTCAATGCCAAAGTTAGACAATGTAAGTCTTAAATATCCAAATGCAGATGATTTTTCCACTGTATACTGTAAATGCTTTTTTATTCGGGGGGCATTAACTTTTGCGTTTTTCGCGGAAAATTTATCCACTAAAGTTTCGACCAGCGAACAAAAACCCATTAATAAAGGTCGTAATAATACTATTAAAACCGCAAAGAGGCAATTGGTGGTTTGTCACAACAGGATTGTTTATTACTCGTGTTATGTTTTTGTTTAGCATTATCATTGAAAAAACAGAAAATATAGATACAAAACGACATTTTGGTTGTATCGCAGTGCAGTTTTTTAATCCTCTTTAGTGGTATCGGAATGATGTGATTTAAATCAGAGGTTATGGTATTTTATATACTTACTCAAGTTTTTGACAACTTGTTTTATCTTGCTGTTTTCGCTGAATAGTCACCAATGCAATGGAATTTTACCCGGTGTGTAGTTGAGGCTCATACTGGTTTGGCTGTTGTTTTTTATTACCCTACGCAAATGATCTCATAGCGACACACAAGTATTTACTAGTAAATGGCTTAATACAAGACCAATGTTTAATGGCTTCACAATTCTCTCAAATTGCCATGATGATAGTCAAACTTTACTTGAAACTTTGAAACTTTATTTATTGAGCTCTGGCCACATCTAGTGGCATAGAGTACATCACAGACAAAACAATAATGTTAACAATATTGATAGTAGAGAAAAAAAAAAGAAAAGAGAAAAAAAAATTTAAATAAGTAAATAAACATAGAAATAAATATATATTATATGAGTATAAAAATATGTAATGTATAATGAGTAGAGATGTATTAATACAGCATATTAAGAATAAAGCAGCTGTGATGGGTTTGAAGTGTTCTTCAAACTGTTATAATTACATAATATGCATTGATTCATATATACACTATCTCCAAAATGGTAAATACAATGTAAAAATAGATACTAGGCAGATTTAAATTGAATCAGCACGTTATTTAAGAAAATGCTTAGCATTTTTAGATTTTTGAAGTTTGTGGTACTAAACAAGTTATTGCATTTCACATCAACATTAACGTTCCCGTGTGGAAACTGTATATACTTTTGGCGAATAGATTTGAAATAAGAACAGAAAAATATGTAATGGAATTCATCTCCAATTGATCCGGAGTTGCAAAGTGGACATTTTCTCTCATGCCTTGGTATATTTTGCCATCTTCCAGTTTCTATTGGCAGTCTGTGATTCATGAGACGGAACTGTATTAAAGGTCTGCATAGTTTAGGCGGAAGGGATGTAATATATTTTTCAAGGCAAAATTCTTTTTTTATAACAGAGAAAAAATGTCCTTTTTTGGAATCAGTCACTGAGGAAATCCAAGTTTGTTTATATTGATCTGTGAGTAGTTGAGTAATTATGAATTTGAATTTTTGTACATTACCGGGGTTCTGAGACAGCCATATATAAGATAAACCAAGCTTATCCAGAGTGGATTTAATAAATCCAATCCATTTATTTCTATAAGCTCCATTTAAAAAGTTATCAAGGTTGAACTTATATGTGAGATAGCATAACTTGGAAGTTTTCCCAGTGACTAATCTGGCCCAGAAAGTTAATAATTTAATACAAATAAATTCAGATAAGGGATATCTTCCTAACTCGCTGTACAGTGCGTAGTGTGGGGTAGACTTTCGCAGTTGTAAAATTCGTTTTAGAAAATTAGTTTGTACTGTGTCTATCATTTTGTTAACAATGTCTATGCAAATGTATATGATGTTAGGGATTGTTGCATTCATTGTTTCCATGAATTGAAAATTTTTTTAGAAGAGTCGAAGTGACCTGATAAATAAGATCTGTCTCTTAGTGCCAATGTTCCACAACTATGGTCATCAGATGTCATGCCAGGTGATTATGATAACATTTTAATCTATTTGGATAACAGACTTTTTGTAAAACTTTTGTGCTGACTATTTGTTTTGAACCTCTGACAAATGCACCTTCTTAACAATATTCAGGCTGTCAGATGTGGAAGATTATTTTACATTTTGGTTTTGTTGAGTTGTGATGCTTTCTACTGTTGGAGGAACAATACAGTCATATAAGTCAAATACCCTTGAGCAGGGCATCTAGCTCCAATCAATCAATCCTGCTGGTTTTGAATTTAAGCCTAGCACTAAATCAAAAATACTCGTCCAGATATGAGGATTATTCGAAAGACATATGTATATTGTACAGTACTAACACTGTAACACATGGAAGTATTTTGGTCAGGGAAAGTATATGAAGCATAATATTCTTTCTAAGATTTTTAGTAAGATGTTGGGAACATTCCTTCATGTTATGCTTTTTAATCCAAGCAAGCGCATTTTAACACGTCTTGCCATAATCATTAGTGTTTCTTTATTGTTAAGATGTTTTAATCTTTATACTCTTTATTTCACATGAATTTATCAACTGAAAATTGCACCATAGGCCTCAAGTCAACAAATGTCACATTTTGCATTGGGTTGTGGAGTGATACATACATGTACCTTGCTTGTAAGCGGAGTGGCATATTTGCTAGGGATTGAACAAAAGTGTATACTTTAAAAAGAAGAATCTACACTGCAGAATGTTGTTTTTTTTTTAATTTGTGAGAATAAAAAACAATTTATATATAATTATCTTATTTTAATAAAATCTGAATGTTTTCATTAAAGCCCTACAAGTAACCACTAAATGGACTAAAACTATTTTTAAGGAAAATCCGTGAGTTTCTGTATTTTTCCTATATAGAAAAAATTATGAACTTTCCATTTTTCCCATAAACTGTAAGTTTTGATTTCTTATTTTTCTTTAAAATCAAAGTAAATGTTTGCATTTTGAGGGGTTAATCTCAAAATAAAGACAAGGTCAACAACTCTTACAACAGATCAACCTTTTTAAATTGTTTAAAGATTTAAGTTGTGTCTTCCGAAAGGAAATAAAGCGTACGTTTCCACTTTCTCTGGGAAGCAATTACAAGGCGTTAAACTTTTTATTATATATTTTATGTAACGAAATGTCATTTAAGTGATAAATTGTCTGCTTCTATTGTTTAAGCTATATCGTTTAGTTGTAAGTGGGGCTTTAACAAAGAAACTGGATTTGAAAACAATAACAAGCATTATGTATTTTATTTATATTCTATACTTTATTAGAGAAATATACATGCAGATATGAAAGAACATATTTTAATAATGTCATTTAATTCTCAGTAAAACAAAACAAAAGAAAACAACGAGTGGTAACCTGTTTTCGAGTTGAAAATATGATTGGTTACCATGCTTAGAAAAATGGAAACCCACACAAAGGTTATTTATAGAATATTTAAAGTTGACTATAAATTAATTGGCATCTTATCTCTTTTTCAGGTGTTATATAATCCAAGAAAGGCAGCCGGTTTGGGGTTAACAGATGGTGAAGCCATAGAAAGGTTGTGGTCATACCTTGGGGGTTTCTCCAAAATCACCAAGGAAATGACCCCCGAGAATAGAACTGACCTGCTCACAGATGGTCTTCTTCATTATGGATCTAAGCTGATGGACAAGATGGGTATTGATTCTTGTAATCTTTGCTAGTATTGTAATAATAATTAAAAAATTATGCTGTTTATTTGAGTTTCAAATGGGTGACTCTTTAGGTCAAATAGGTGGTGCCTTTCCATATTAAGACTAGTGTGCACTGTCGTGTTGCTATTCATGTATTAACACTCTTGGAAGTTTGTAGGACCATCTATCTCTTCCTCCCTTGGTCACATTCTTGGAAGTTTGTCTGTTTGTATTTCAATTAATATCACTTCAGTGTTATGTCTTCAAAACTACTGACTGTATTCAGTTCAATCTTATTTTATTTAGCAGCTGTACATTCGTACACTTTCTTCTAAGACTAGTGTTTTTATAAAACAATAGTTACAATACAATATATATTGCATGATATTTGTAAAACAAATTCCAGCATAGGTGCAGGGGTATCACACTTGTGAGCTTAGCTCACTTTTGGACTTGTTCATATAACAATTGCGCCTTAGTTTTATCTCATATAGACAAATTATATCTAACAGGCCTTATATTGTTGAGAAAACTGGAAAAAGCCATCGCTCTGGAATTAAAAAGCAAAGACATGTTTGCAGATCTTCAGTCTTCTCATCCAGGTAAGGCCTTTTTTTTCAAAGTTCATATTGTTGAGTATTTGATGTCAGTCCGTCAGCTCAAAATTAACCCATTTATTGGTCTGATTAATTAAACAACATATCAGACAATTACAAGAACTTCAAAACAATAGGTGTAGAAAAAGCCACAATAAATAAAAAATATTCAATACAATTTACAAGACAAATGAGACCGTAATTTAAATTTAAATAATAAATGTAGAATAGTGATGATTATGAGTAAAAATGTTTAATAATATTGATATTGTATTCTAAACCTTTTGGTTATGGGCTGTGTAGAAATGTACATGACAAAGTTGACAGTAAATGTGTATGGTTCTTCAACAATCCCCCCTTTGTCAACAACTTGACAGCACCTCAATTTATTTTAAATCATAAAATTAAAATTGAATCTAACTGATATAAACATGTTTAAATGACTAATAAGATAAACACAATCCATTGTTGAATAAACACATTCGTATAATAGTCCTGAATCATAAATATTTTATTTAAGATAAATTGGTGGTAGGTTAAAATATAGACTGAAACGAGCTCAATAGATCTTTATCCTCTCAATTAGGTTTTTATTTACCTATATTTGATTTACTTCTGTTCTAATATGGTGAATACAAGTTCAATTTAATTCAATATAACCACAGCACCATATATCATCATTTCATTTTCCATTCAAACAGTTTATTGTAATGGTTCAAATTTGTTTAAGCCGTTTACAATTTTCTTCATGTTTGTCAAACTGTTCTCTAATGATGTTGCATGGTAAACTTTAAGTGATTTTAATTATTACATCTTGGTCATATCATTTCAACTCATCTGTTTTATGTTGTACAGTCAACAATTGTCCAGATAAAGCATAATAGAACTACATGTAATCAGAAAATTATTTCTCCATGAGTTGATTTTGACAGGCCGTATTATTATTTTATTTTTTTTATCTACATTCATTTAAACTATTTGAAATTTGTCAAGGTCATACAAATCATTTCTGGTATTGCTATTGATTATAAACTTATTTGTAATAATGCAGACTTTTTTAAACAAGATTATAAATTTGAATAGTCTCTACAACATAAACACACTGAACAAGTTATGAATTTTTGCATGAATTTTTGCCTTAGATATCACAGTTTAGCTTGTGAGAGCATGGGATTTGGAAGAGAAGAGAGCTTTCCAGGACCACCAGTTGTCTTCTCGGGAGCAAGATGAAGGTATATTAGTATTACAATAACTGAACCCTGGACTAAAACCACGTCAAATCATAAACTCAGAATTTCATTAAATTGCCAACAGCACTTGGCTGTACTGTCAGGTATGAATCTGCCCGTAATTGACCTATGATTTTGGATGGTCTA